>JAHLJT010006739.1:5000-62154 GCA_031308135.1 Acheta domesticus
ATGGGATCTAAGAATGAAGTGAGCCGGGTGTTTTTTCTAGGATTTTGCCAAGGATGGGATGATGACTGATGGGGCGGAAATTGGTTGGAAGCCGATAATCATTGCCGGGTTTGAGAATAATTGGGCTATCTTCCAGGCGGAGGGGATTATGAGATTTCTAGGCAGGAGTTGAGGCTCAGGGTCAGGAGACGGATGGTATTTTTGTTTAAGTTGGGAAGGAAGGATTTCATCGGGACCGGGTGCTTTACTGTCGTCTATTGTCGAGATAAGCAGTTGCGTTTCATCGTCCGTCGTTGTCCAAGTCTGTTGATATGTCGGTTGGAGAGAAAGGGTTTAAAAGTACATGTGGATTACCTGGCTAGGGAGAAGGAGGTTGACGGGACGGAATCGTTCGGACAGAATTAGGCGAGGGAGTTAGATATTTCTTGGGAGTCAAAGGAGAGGGTGTTGGGAGTTTGAAGTGGGGATGGGGTGGCACAGCCTTGATGATTTTGTGTTAAGCGCTGGGGCTGCCTTTTCTTTTTAGGTCGTCGTGTTTAGGCGTTAGTCGTGTTTAATTAAGTCGTACTTGTGCGTTTCGTAGTGCTCAGGAGTGCGAGTAGTCTACGCTCGGAGACCCGGTGTCTGTTGCAGGACCTTTGTACTTCATGCGCTTTTGAGCGGATATTTACCGTTGAGCGTTGTCATGGCCGGTACGTTTGTGCTTTTCTTTCATTTATTTTTACTTTCCAATATACGTGCGTATATACGGAGTAATATACGTAGTATAGGGAAAGTTATGGAATGCTGCGCGAAAAAATGGTGAATTTACGCCAGAAAAAAAATCATTGGCAGGCCGTGAAAACAAATAAAAACTAGTGGTGCTTCCAACGCACATACTTTCTCGCTCTGCTTCTATACGGTCCTTATTGCTATTCCACTACTCCATAAACCAGCAAAAGTGTACCAGCAAACCATTTCGGTACCCAGACCCGACAAACGAAAACTCAAATTCAACGAACCGGCACTTATACCACTACGTAACACCAACACAACCTCTGTCGAACAGAGCCATAAAAGAATAGAACCGACCGAAATGCTCATAATTTTACGTAAATCGGTTCATACATATATATACTAAACAACTGGTCATTTGACATGTCATACACTTCAGAAATCGAATAACAGAGTTGAAAAATTGCTTACAAAACGCAGTTAGGGAAAATACAGACAAGTCCTGTCTATTTATCTATATTGAATCTATTCGTGAGTGGAAGTACTTCAAATGATTTTCAATAAAGTATCTACACTCTTCAATGTTTTTTTCCTGCAACATCACATTCATCAAATTAAAATTCCCCTCGGGGGATCCGTACCTTCCTTATTGAAGATCTCAACCCGAAGGTGCATTAACCAACCGCGCTACGAACCCACTTGCGGGACAGCTGCTTATATTTCAGTCAAAACGTACTTGTATCAGTTCTATCATTACGAAGCCGGTAATTGTCAACATGCGAAAAACATGTCTTTCAAAAAACATGACCAAGAAAGGCAGCGGTGAACTGTTTACTCCACATAATTTATCGGATGATCGGCATTTGGAAAATAACTACTGCGAGAAAGTATGTGCCATTCTATAGCACCACTAGTTTATTTATACATTTACCTTCCCTTCTTACACACGTGCAGAAAATTTAAAGAAAAAATTTGGAGCGGTTTTTGAGAAAATTTTTTTGTAAATTTGAATCGCAATTTACGCAAAAACTACTCGTTTTTCCAAAAAATGGTACATGACCTTATTTGAAGTGCTAATTTTGTACAACCGACTTTGTCTGAGGCGAAAATCTCTATCTTCAATTTTGCAGTTTTTAAACAGTTTTTTGCAATTTTCGAAAAATAGGGCCTATCAACGAAAATGATGCCTACGTCATTCCCTTCAACGTTCTTCGCACTATTCAACAACAAAATATAATCAAAAAATTTGGAGCCATTTTTTTTAATTAGAAAATCTCAAAATGGGCTTCATGTAAAGTACCCTCAAATACTAAGATATCGGTTTCAAATTCAAGAGGCCTTGAGACGAGTCAAAACCATCGGGGAATATCAATTTTGAAGAAAATCGACCGAACGGTTTAGGCGCTAGCGTTGACCACAGACGGACAGACGGACGGAATGCCGTCAATCGATTTTGAAGTATGAAGAAGCAACAAATCATGGATTTTGACTACACCACGAGATAGAGGATTTTTTTTCTAAATTTAGCAACAGGTTTTATCCACTTTTCTGTCACCAGACCCCTGCTATAAGAGATTTTCTGGCGAAAATTCCCCGTTTTCCGCTGCACGATTACATAACTTTCTCTTCTTACGAAGAATTCGTAAGGCGAGAAAGTAAAAAGTGGATAAAACCAGTTGCTAAATTAAGAAAAAAATCCTCTAACACGTGGTGTAGCCAGAAACCCTGTTTTGTCGGTCCTTGATACCGAAAAACCAATTGAAAGGAAAACGTCCGTCTGTCCGTGAATGTGAACAACACTAGCGCCTAAACCATACGTACGATTTCTTCCAAATTGGATACCCCTGTCGATCTGATTCTAGTCGAAGCTTTGAGATTTTGAAAAAACATTCATTAATTTTGGGGTACTTTATATGAAGCCCCCGGGGATTTTCAAAAGGTTTAAAAACGGCTCCAAACCTTTTCTTTAAATTTTATGGCGAAATAGAGTAAAATAGACTTATAAAGATGGCATAGGTGTGATTTTACCGGTTAAATCTGAATTTTCAAAAATTGCTTAAGTTTAAATTTTATTCTGCGTCTTCCTACAACTACAAAATTGCAAATACAGATTTTTCCTTCAAATGATATTTGTTCTCCAGAGTAAGTTCTTTCTAAAGAAATGTACATTGTTGATGTCATGTACATTTTTGTGAAAAATTTAGTAGTTTTCGCGTAATTTTACGTGCATTATGTGCAATTTAAAAAATACAAAAACAACCTTTTTTCGACAGAGCTCCAATCTCAAATCTCCTTTTCAAACTTTGGTAGGAACAGGGTCTAATGTACCCTATGAGATGACATACGCCATATGCTATATTCTTTGTATTTTCAAATATTACAAAAATGTAATTTTTTGACTTGTCTCTCACGTCGTTAATATTCCATTAGTGGTGATTTTTCACATAATTATATTAATGAATATATGTGTTTTAAATAATGTCAAGTAAAGTTTCTCAAAAACTCAGTCGTTTTCTGTGAAAACTAGCTCAAATTCCGCATTTTTCAAAAACGTTCAAACGCCATTTTCTCAAAAATTGTTCAAATTGTTTCTTAAACTTTTGGAACGGATAGTGCTACTTGCACTTTTTAATATGACGTAAAGGTTATTTTGAGGTATTTTTATTGTTTTTCAAAAATTACCCAAATATAATTTTTTGAAAGATCTTTCACATCTTTAATATGCACATACAGGCAGCTTATAAATAGTATTATATTTGTTTGTGTAAGTGCTTCAATGACTTCAAATTAAGTTTTTTGAAAATTCAAAAGTTGTTGTCAAAAAGTGATTCAAATTTCGAATTTTAGTAGGGCGTAAACGCCATTTTCTTAAAATCGGCACCAAATTTTTCTAAGAAAATTGCCATTTATGACAAGCTTTTTGTGTTCTTTAATATTCGAAAATTAATATTTCCGTTCTAGTATTAGAAAACAGAAAAATTAAGAAAATGTCAAAAAAATGTACTTTGGGTCGTGATAGATTGCAGTAGAAGAGTATGTGGCAAATATTCCGATAATATAATACTAATAAATATAATGCTAGCCCAGGCCCAAGGAAATAGAAAAAAAATATGGGAAAGTGTGCCATTCTGTAGCACCGCTTGTTAAGTCTTAGTATATAGACGTATGTCTCTTTACTTGTCGAATATTTTAAGTGTATGGTTTTCTGCTTTATGTTGTCATGAACATAATGTGTCCTTAAGCTTTAAAATTTTTGTGTCCATTTGAATGCACAAAAGGACTTGGTGGCATGAGCACACATACATAATCTACTCCCAGTAACACATGCTATGTTTTTTGCAGTGAAAATATAATTGTAGACAGCAGAATACCCTAAAATTGAAATATATTTATTAATATTGTACATTATTCGTTTAAAGACGAAAATCACAGCTCAACACTGATGAAATATTAGATTTACTTCTATCTAGCAGCACGTCGGAGTTGGATATTAGTAGTGGTGATAAAGATAATGAAATCACGTAATTTGATTGCCCGAAAACACATCTGATGAGAGCAGCAGTACTGAAAATGACAACAGTGGTGAGGAAAATTCCACAAACACACGTCGTGTATTTTGGAAGAAAACGGACGTCAAGAGACGTAAGAATAGTATTTTTGAACAAATGTTTCATTTCTCTCTCTTTCCACTTATTTTCTCTTCTTGTTTTAGATTCCATGGAATAGAATCACCAAATGTTTCAGATTCATTTGTTTATTTATTTATTTACGTCAAAAAGAGTTAAAAACTGCGTGTGACGAGCTATGGGGAGAAGTGAATTTTGTGCACGTTTCATAATTCTGTGGTCTCCATCCTAAACCATATTCTAGTCGAATTTTGAATACAGAAAAGAGAGATTTTTTTCGAGTTTTGTTGACAAAATATTCGCTCCTATATAATAAAATATATTTTCAAAGGTAAATTAGCTATAAATTCCTGCCCTGAACCCTCATGTTCTTCATGAAAGAATATTACTTTTTGCCGCGATAATATGAAAAACGATAATTTGAATAACTCTATTTCCCACTGAAATTCAGAAGACGTGCACAAATAGCGAAGTTACATTTATGTCCAGAACCAAAACAAGGGACCATCTCAGCATTTGCTCAAGGATCAGGGAAACTGGACGAAAAACCTGATCGAGATGGGGCCTTCAACCCAGAAACTGTGGTACAATACTTGTTTTGCTGACGAAGGTGATGAAAAACCAATATTGGAATATTTCTGGCAGTATTTCGATAGTAGAATGTACCAACATAAGATATTTAGAAGTATTGAATGATCTCTTAAGATATTGTGTAGTGGTATGTCACAAAAATTTTCTAAGAACTGGATCATGATTGTTATGTTTGCATTGTGAATGTTACTGGGAAATCATTAAATTTTACTGGAGAAGAGTTGAAAGTATTTTGGGTGTTTCATTGTCAATGTCTTGTTGGCAATATCCCAGGGTCAGAATGTTCTGGGCAAAAGTGACGAGAGTTCCCAGCATAGTAGATAAAATTTCAAGAGACAGGTACTTTACAATTAGAAGCAACTTCAAAGTAATCGATGACCACACAGTCAACGAAGAAGAACGAAAAATGGACAAATATGGAAAGTTAGACCAATGTTACAGAAAGTCAAGTAGGTATGCCTAACTTTGTCTCGTTCTCCAGAGGTGCAGTGGATGAACAAATAATTCCATCTTCAGATGTATGTGATGTCAAGCAGTTTGTAAGAGGCAAAGCCAATTCTGAGGGGTTAAAAAAATTGTTTTAGCAAACCCTTCTGGGTTAGTTTTAGATTTCGAAATTTATCAAGGGAAGGGGTCTTTTCCTGAGACTTCTGGAAAAGAATTAGGTGTAGGGGGTTCAGCAGTCCTCAAATTGTGCGAGAGCCTTCCGCCAGGAACACATTTATTTTTTGATAAATATTTCACATCTATTCCATTACTGGATACATTAGCACAAAAATCGCTGCCTATCACTGGCACAATTATGAAATCAAGAATCACAAGAGCAGTCCACCTGACAGCAGATGAAATTATTGCAAAACAAGGACGAGGAACAGTAGTTCAAACCGTCAGACAAGACAAACTTATTACAATCAACAAATGGTATGATCTAAATCAAATGGTATGATCTAAATGATATGACCAAATGGTATGATCTGAATTAATTGCTTCCACAAAACTTGGAAAAGAACTCCTCCAGATATATCAACTGTGGTCAAAAAAATAAAAAGCTCCTATATCTGTTCCACGACCAGCTGTTATTGGCAGATTAATAGATCGGATTGAGATTCTACAGAATTAGTGCTAGAACAAAAATGTGGACCATATGGTCAGTATTCCATTTTTTTGACCTGGCTGAGGCAAGCAGTTGGGTTCAATACAGGAATGGTAAAAAGAACTACTGGTGCTACAGAATGGCACAGACTTTCCCGTATTAGTTTTCTATTTCCTTGGATTTTCGCTACCTATGTGGAATTGTCACATACCCTTCCTTGCCAGCTGCCATCTATCACCGCCAAAAGTACATTTTTTGTATATCAGTATTATAAACAACCCTTTTACATTAACAAAATCGTTCATAGTATGGCATATTATGGAACGAATCATTAAGTCATCGCTATTTCTGCACGATATACGAGCCATCACTGACGTAATAGTCACGGCCCCTATATATTTTCAGAAAGAATTTATTTAAAGAAGGCAGTGGTACCATATAAATAAATTGCAGTGTTCGCAGTAAAATCAAATACGTTATGAAAAAACTTACTTTTAAAAACTGATTTATTAATTTAATACTCCTTTAAAATTATATTTTGTTTTCATTTGGTAATATAACAAGAACAACATAATAAGAACTACAAAAAACATCAAATTAATTTTTGTGAACATGTACATTAAGTGTACAATTTGATAAATTGGTCAGTGACCCCCCAGAACATGCATTTATATCTACAATGCTTGTTTTTTCTTTGCTTTCTGCACTAAGCAATATCTTGTTAGCTATTTGAATCTTGTTATTTACCGATTCTTCGATGTATGACTCAGCTACACTTGTAGTCCGCCATTCTCCATGACGTTTAAGTATAGTGGTATCACCCACCAATATCTGCGAGAAACGTCGCGGATGTTCTCCTAAACGAGTGACCAGAGTACTTTTATGCATTTGGTAATTTTAAAAAATTTGCAATATTTTTTGGTATTTTCGCAAATGTATTGATACCAATTGGATTGCAGCTGCATTTTCCATGATTGTAAAACAAAAAAGTTTTTTGTGTTTAACATGTAAGGGTCTTAAGGAAATGTATTTTTTACAGACTTCAACATAATTAAATTCTTCACTGGATACGATAGTAAATATTCCGGGCTTGTCATTTTTTGTCGCTTTAATGTTCACTATCAAAACAGAACCTTCTTCTTTCACATCGTTGATGCACAAATTGTACAATTCGGCACGTCTACAAGCACCAAATATGCCAAAAATAGGAACAACCTGAAAATCATACCAGTTATTAATACAATACATCAGTTAATAAATAAAACTTAACTATTATTGCCACTGTCATTATTATACCTTCATTAAAAGAAAAGTTTCATCATCAGCTTTTGTAAGAAATGTGTTTACATCTTGTTGGGAAAATACCATTGCCTTTATAGGTTGATATCCCACATTTGCTTGTTTCATAAGTAAACTTACTTTATGAAAAGTTCCAATATCAATATTCTTTTTGATCTTCAGCATTCCCTTTAATTTGAAATTCGTGTGACCATAGTGTCGACGCTTTACATGCTGTGGACTGTTTACATGTTTAAAGAAGCATACATTAAATTAACAAACGTCTTCATTCTACCATGTGCGTTATACTAACTTAACCAAACTGCTCCGATAGATACGAAAGAACAGCATCTTTCCATAATAAATTTGCATATTTTTATCCATACATTTCCTAAACTTTAAGAACTCTTTCTCATAATGTTTGCAAGACTTTTTCGGTATCATGGCATTTTCTGCTTTCGCAGATTCTTCCACAATTTCTCTAGGCAAATCCATTATGTTTGAATCACGACTTCCAAACTAATTGCCGTTTGTAAACAAATAAGTTGCTTAGGAAACATTCATGACAAAACATGAATTTGAGATCTACTACAACTACGAATTACAACTTAACACAATTAATTTCGCTTCCTTAAATCCTTATAATAATGTTATACAAAAAATAGTGTATGCAACTCATTTATAATGTTAATTTTTTGCACTCGTAAGAAGATATTACAGAACTCACTTGTAATGTCGTTCGTTCGGTAATATCTTCTTATTCGTGTAAAAAAAGGACAACGTTATAAACTAATTGCACAATATGCTATTGTCAATTTCTTAATATTTCGGTTTCCTATTGGTAGAACGGAAATATTAATTTTAGAATATTAAAGAACACAAAAACCTAGTCATAAATGGCAATTTTCTTTTAAAAATGATGTGCCGTTTAAGGCTAAATGTACCGACACTAGTTCAATTTGTCGCCACCACGTGGCAGCACCAAATTTAGTGAATTTTCCTTTACCGATTACGTCTGAACAAATGGTCCGATTTTCGATCTGTAAATGTCATTTCACTCCTGTTTGTAATAGAATTTACACTACGAAGCCCCTTTTCCAAAAAAACTAGCAGAAACCTGATTTTTAGATTTTTTCTCGTTCTTCCGGGAATTTCAAAAATGTGGGCTTATAGCGGGATGGCGACACGCTTCCAGAATCCAACGCCATGTCAAACATGCAAATCGGATAAATAGGAGTGTCGGAAAGTGAAATTTCGAAAAATACCTCACCCCATTCCCCCTTCCCCTTCCACGCCGCCGGGACATCCGCCCCTTGTGGGCCGCGCGGTGCGGCAAGCCAGCACGAGCAACGAGCTGGCGCGGCGACGGACGAGAAGACCGAACTTTCGGGAGCAGCAAGCCAGGCACCCCGTCACTTCGTTGATGCTTCCGTCACTTCGCATCTCAATTTATTTTTTCCCCACATATGAAACTAGTGATGCTGTAATAGGGGCAAACGGTCTCGTATCATCTTTAATAGTAGAATAAAACTATTATCTTATTCACATATTCCGTCTTCCTTCGAATACCATCATAAGAATGTCTGAGGTATCACTCAAAACACCGATCCCGCTTTGGTACTGATTTCAAAAAGAAAATTGAACTAATTGTGTAAATATCACCCACATTCCATCTCCTCACATCGTATTTGAGATATATTTTACTTCTAAGATATTCAATTATCATTTCACTATCGGAAAGAACAAGCAGAAATAACGCAAGAGCTCTTTTATCTTGCGACTCGATTTATCATTTCAAAACGGCGTTTGTCACCTTGATAGAAATCACCTGGTTAATCCCCTTTTCCAAGTAAAATAGCCGAATCGAATTTTTAAAACGTTTTCGTACTTTAGGACAAACTGCACAAACTTTCTCATAGTAAAGTATACTAATTCCTTTGGTCTGGGCCAGTTTTACCATCTTGCCCCGTCTTCTGACATCTTGCTGACTTCTATCGCCGCCCAAAATACATTTTTTGAACTTTTCTCATTTTTAAGCTTCTTAATGATAGATGCGAAATATTACTTTTAGGACATTAAAGAAAAAGTAAATCTTCGTCCTTTATAGCAATTTTCATTGATAAATTTGGAGCCGCTCTTAAGAAAATGGCGTTTAAGCCTTACTGTAAATGCGAAAATGGAAGCTTTGGAATTTTCACAAGAATGTTTCGAGTTTTCAAACAACTTCATTTGGAGACATTTAAAGCACTTCTACACACAAATGTAATAATGTAAAAAATTGCTGGAAATGTGAATATTAGTGGCGTTTTTTGAAAAATCAAAAAATACAGCCAAATTCATTTTATGTTAACTTAAAGAGTGCAAATAACATTCGTACGAAAAGTTTGAAGAAGCAATTTGAGAAAATGGCGTTTGAGCATTTGTGCAAATTCGGAAGTTTCAGTTGATTTTCACAGAAAACATCTGAGTTGTCGAGGAACTTTTAAGACATAATGTAAAGCACATGTACTTGTAAATGTAATAGTAGGGAGTTTTTGCACCCTCGAACGTTAGGTACTATCGATCTTCTGCTCATTCGCGGTGCAAGTTTCGCATCACTTTGGTGCATCTGCGCATGCGCAGAAGATCGATAGTACTTAACGTTCGAGGTGGCAAAAACTCCCTAATGTGAACAAATCGCCGTTAATGAAAATATTTACCAAATGAAAGGCTAGTCAAAGAATAACATTTTTGTAATTTTTGAAAAAAACAAAGGAATAGAGCAATATAACGTTTATGTCATCTCAGAGTACATTAGGCACTATCCTTTCCAAAAGTTTAAGGAAAAAAATTGAAGTCGATTTTTAGAAAATCTTGTTCTTGTAATTTTTAAAAATTGCACAAATTGCACTCAATATTGCGCGAAAACTACTAAAAATTTCAAAAAATGTGCAAGGCCTTATTGAAAGAGCTAAGTATGGAGAACAAATACAATTTTAAGGAAAAATATCTATCTTCAATTTTTTAGTTGTAGGAAGACGCCGAAATAATTCGAACTTTTGCAATTTTCCAAAAATCAGAGTCAGCAATGAAAATAAGACCTATGCCACCTTTAGTGTATTTTACTTTATTCTTACAATTAATTTAAGGAAAGCATTTGAAATAATTTTTGATTGATTTTTAATGACTGCGGACGCGTCAACTACTGTGGTCATTAGTCCCGTAAGTGCAATGCATGTTTATTTCTTCGTGAGGTGGAAGAGGTGTTGCCCGCTATGCCGATGGCGAGATCCGGCGCCGACCTTCCGTCCACTAGCGGGGTTTCCCAACCAGGTATCTGCCACCAGCGGGGCACCACTCCAGTCAGGACAAGCTTTAAATCACCGACCGATTTATCTGTCGGCTTGCCGGGTTCTTTCTTAACAAGATATCTCCCACCAGCAGTGCACCGCCCACAGGCGGGACAACTTACAATCCTCCCACTGGTCTCCCAGCATATATGGTAGTGTTGTGCAAGTTAGTGTGTGTGTGTGTGTGTGTGTGTGTGTGAAGATAGGACAAGGAAGAGAAAGAAAATATCGCGCGCGGTCCGTTTGTTAGGGTATTGCTCCGGCATTCGTTTGATGTTGATCGGAGAAACCACGGAAAACTTCCAATCAGAGCAGCCTGTCGCTATAATTTTCCTCCAGACATCGGTTGAATTCTACATCTAGCTGACAAGCTAGTGTTGAAAATCCTGCCACCGTCAGGACTCGAACCTAGGACCTCTCGGTCAGAAACATTGCAGTGGCATCAGTTGATGCACTGAGCCACTTATCCTGCTTGACATTTTTGAGAAAATATTGAAATTGTCCCTGGGGCTTAATATAAAGTATCTCTAAAAATTAATGAATGTTTTTGAAAATCGCAGAACTTCGACTCAGAGCAGATCAACAGGGGCTTATTCAGTTGAGCAAAAATTCTACACATAGTTTAGGCGCTAGTGGTATTCACATACGCCCAGACAGGCAGACACATACAGATGGACGGACGAACGGACGTTAAAAAGACAAAATACACACACACACACACTTTCGGTATCAGGGGACCCCAAAATGAGTACATCCGTTGAAATTTCGAAATAGATTTTCCGCAGCATTACATCACTTTGTGTAACTACGTACACAAGAAAGTAACTAGTGGTGCTACAGAATGGCACAGACTTTCCCGTATTAGTTTTCAATTTCCTATAGTCTCGGCCAGCTATTCGGACTTTGTCGTAGTAAAATTTACTATTTTGTCGGCATGGGCTAGCTTTATGGTCTTGCCCCATCTTGCCACCTGCCATTTAACGCACCCAACATATTTTTAGGTTTTCTCAATTTTCCTAATGGTAGATTCAAAATATTGCTTTTAGAATATTAAAGAAGACTAAAACCTTATCCTTTACGACAATTTTCATTCATAAACTTGAAACCGTTTTTAAGAAAAGAGTGTTTAAGCATCTGTGTCAATGAAAAAAAATATGAAGCCCTTTTTCACAGGAATCTTGAGAGTTTTTTTAAAAAATTTATTTTAAGAAATTTTAAGCTCTTCCATTCACAAATGCAATAATGTTTACAAATCGCTGCAAATGTGCATACAAGGCATGCGAAATATTTAAAAAATACATTTGTGTAAATTTTGAAGAAAAACAACAACAAAATATTACAACAAAACCTTTTTTGTTTCCTTAGACAGTGCATTCAGCACAATACGTACAAAAACTTTGAACAAAAAGTTTGAACAAAAAACCTTTTTCAAAAAAAATTGTCGTTTGAGCGTTTATGAAAATGCGAAATTTCGAGTTCATTTCCAAAGAAAACTTTTGAGTTTTTGAAAAACTTTAAATGATATAATTTAAAGCAAATGTGCTCATAAATCTAATAATGTGAACAAATCGCCGATAATGTAAATATAAACGACGTGACAGGCTATTCAAAAAGTTCTAATTGTGTTATTTTCGCAAAAACCAATGAATAGAGCAAAATAGCGTTTATTTACGCTCTTAAAGTTCATTTCGCAATATCCCTACCAAAAGTTTAAAGAAAAAAATGCAGCCGATTTTGAAAAAATCTTGCTTTGTTATCTTTTAAAGTTGCATATATTGCACACAAGATTGCGCCAAAACTTCAAAAATTGTTTTCAAAAGTTTCATGACCTTAATGAAAGAACTAATTATGTACAACAAATTTCTTAGAAAGGAAAAATCTCTATCGTCAATATTGTAGTTGTAAGAAACGCCGAAAAAATCAATCTTGTGCAATTTTCGAAAATTCACAGTTATCAGTGAAATTGGACCTAAGCCATGTGTATTTTATTCCATTTTCACGAGAAATATAAAGAAAAACGTTGGAGCCATATTTGAGCAAATTTTTAAAGTATCCGGGGGGATTCGTGTAATTTATCTCCAAAAAGTAATGCACGTTTTTGAAAATTGCAGAGCTTCGACTGACAGAAGATCAACAGCTGTTTTTTGTTTTGTTTTTTCAGTTTGGAAACATTTGTGCAGTGTAAACGCTAGTGTTGTTCACCTACACCAGAGACACGGACGGACGTTTTCCGCCAATCAATTTTTCGGTATTAAGGACCCACAAAACATGGATTCTGGCTACACTACGAGTTACAGGAAGTAATTTACTATACAGCAACATGATTTATCCACATTTTCATTACCAGGACTCGGCTTTGAGAGTTTTCCTGCGCACGATATAACTTTCTCTTCGTATGAAGATTGAGAAAAGATATAAAGTAAAATAAATGTTCACAATTTGAAATTCCATTAATAAATTATTATTTATATCGAATTTAAAAGTAACTACTTTTTCTGCCTAGTGTTTTTTTTATTTCTCTCTATCAGCAATCAAAACAAAGAGATGCACGTAGAAAACACAGAGACGAACAGAGAATCTTTGAAGCACTCTGTTCGAAATCTTTACGTGCAGCACATAGGGATGTCAGCAATTCTGAATTAGTATCAGACAAAATATGCTCATTGCTAAAATATAAACACATATTTAAATAAAAACTATTTTTCAAAACTAATTAAATTTATTTTCGGAAATAATTTCAAGAAAATTTGGTAGATTTGTGAAAATATCTTAATAATTAGCAAATAATAAAAATAATGTTAAACAGATATTGAATGATCAGCAAAATATGTAAAATACGTAATACAGTACAAAATGTGTACCGAAAAATTTAGATATTTTCTTAGGATTGCAACAGATCGCCGAGATCACAAAATGAGAATAGTAGACAAAACATATGTAATTACATTAGACCCGGACTTTAGCCATGAGATCGTCAAGCAGTACCGCGAAAGAGAATTTTGACGTTACGGAAGATCAGTTTTTTACATGACTAGAGAAGTCTATTTATCCGATTTCAGTGTATGATATGGCGTTAGATTCAGGGTGCATCTCGCCAGCGCGCTATTTTGCCACTTTTTCAAATTTGTCCGAAAGTATAAAAACATTTTCAAAATTCGATTCGGCCATTTTACTGGGAAAAGTATTAACCAGGTGATTTCTATCAAGGTGACAAACGCTGTTTTGAAATGATAAATCGAGTCGCAGGATAAAAGAGTTTTTGCGTTATCTCTGCGTGTTCTTTCCGGTAGTGAAATGATAATTGAATATCTTAGAAGTAAAATATATCTCAAATACGATGTGAGGAGATGGAATGTGGGTGATATTTACACAATTAGTTCAATTTTCTTTTTGAAATCAGTACTAAAGCGGGATCGGTGTTTTGAGTGATACCTCAGACATTCTTATGATGGTATTCGAAGGAAGACGGAATATGTGAATAAGATAATAGTTTTATTCTACTATTAAAGATGATACGAGACCGTTTGCCCCTATTACAGCATCACTAGTTTCATATGTGGGGAAAAAATAAATTGAGATGCGAAGTGACGGAAGCATCAACGAAGTGACGGGGTGCCTGGCTTGCTGCCCCCGAAAGTTCGGTCTTCTCGTCCGTCGCCGCGCCAGCTCGTTGCTCGTGCTGGCTTGCCGCACCGCGCGGCCCACAAGGGGCGGATGTCCCGGCGGCGTGGAAGGGGAAGGGGGAATGGGGTGAGGTATTTTTCGAAATTTCACTTTCCGACACTCCTATTTATCCGATTTGCATGTTTGACATGGCGTTGGATTCTGGAAGCGTGTCGCCATCGCGCTATAAGCCCACATTTTTGAAATTGTTTCCGGAAGTAAGAGGCCGTTTACAGATCGAAAATCGGACCATTTGTTCAGACGTTATCGGTAGAGTAAATTCCTTCTGATGATGCTGCGATCTACTGAATTTTCCTACAAGTTTTTTTCGGTACATTTAGTCTTAAGAGAAAATGGCTTTTTAGCGCTATTAAAAGTGCGAAATTTGAAGCTCATTTTAACAGAAAATGATTTAGTTTTCAAAATACTTTATTTGAAGTTATTTGAAGCACTTACACTCACAAATATAAAAATGCTTACAAATTGTTGGTAATGTGCATATTAAAGATGCGAGAGATCTTTAAAAAAATACAATTATGTAATTTTTGAAAAAAACAAAAAAATAACGCATAATATACGTAAGAGCTACACTAAAGAGTGTAATAACACTATCCGTTACAAAAGTTTGAAGAAACAATTTGCAGCGATATACGAGAAAATGGCGTTTGAGGATTTCTGAAAATGCTGAAATTTGAGCTACTTTTCAAAGAAAACGGTTGTGTTTTCGAGAAACTTTACTTGACATTATTTAAAGCATATATACTTGTAAATATAATAATGTGAAAAAATCGCCGATAATATAAATATTAACGACGTGAGAAACAAGTAAAAAATTAACATTTTTGGAATTTTTTAAACAACCAACCGATAGACCAGTATGGCTTTTATGTCATCTAATAGAGTACATGTACCACTATCCCTACCGAAAGTTTAAAGAAAAAATTTGGAGCCGTTTTTGAGAAAATCTTGTTTTTGTAATTTTTTAAAATTGCACATATTTCAAGCAATATTGCGCGAAAAATACTGTAATTTCCAAAAAAATGTAGATGACCTTAATGGCAGAACTCACTTTGGAGAACAAATTTTATTTGAAGAAAAAATCTCTGTCTTCAATTTTGTAGTTGGAGAAAGACGCCGAAAAAAATTCAAACTTTCACAATTTTCGAAAATTCAAAGTTATCCGTGAAAATAGGAACTATGCCATGTTAATAAGTGTATTTTATTCTATTCATATAAGAAATTTAAAGAAAAAAATTGGTGCCGTTTTTGAGAAAATTTTAAAAATCCCTGGGGGCTTCATATAAAGTACCCTCAAATTTTGAAGAATCTTTTTCAAAATCTCAAAGCTTCGACTAGAAGCAGATCGACCGGGGAATATCCATTTTGGAAGAAATCGTACGTATGATTTAGGCGCTAGCAGAGTTCACAGACGGACGGACAGACGGACGGACAGACGGACGGACAGACGGACGGACAGACGGACGGACAGACGGACGGACAGACGGACGGACAGACGGACGGACAGACGGACGGACAGACGGACGGACAGACGGACGGACAGACGGACGGACAGACGGACGGACGGACAGACGGACGGACAGACGGACGGACAGACGGACGGACAGACGGACGGACAGACGGACGGACAGACGGACGGACAGACGGACGAACAAACGGACGGACAGACGGACGGACAAACGGACGGACAGACGGACGGACAGACGGACTTTTCCTTTCAATTGGGTTTTCGGTATCAAGGACCTAGAAAACAGGGTTTCTGGCTACACCACCTGTTAGGGAATTTTTTTTCTTAATTTAGCAACTGGTTTTATCCACTTTTTCCTTTTCACGGCCCGGCAATTACTTTATTCCGCCGAAAATGGGCCATTTTTTCGCGCAGCATTACATAACTTTCCCTATACTACGTATTTCACTCCGTGTATACGTACCTGTTCGGGAAAGTAAAAAGATGGAACCCAGTAAGAATATTTTACAATATTTGGATTTTAAAATGAGAGTAGCTGAATATTTGCTCTCAAGTCAGGGAGGGGGTGGTTCTGATAAATACAGGGAAGAAGAATCAATGCCTAGCAGAGAAAGGATTGATCGCAATTTTTAAGAATAAAGTTGCTCATTTACCGGAAATGACAACTGTGCAAAACAGCATAAATTGTAAAAACAATGGCTGCACAAAGAAAACTAAAATCAAATGCAAAAAATAGTGATAAATTCTTCTGTCTCACTGTACAAAATAATTGCTTTACTGATTACCGTGAAAAATTGTGATTTACAAAATATTTCTGTGTAATATATGTATTCTTTGGTCATATTTTGTATCTGTATTTTGTAACAGCGTGGCATTTAAAATTAAAGACTAAATTTGCCAAATATTTCGAAAATAAAGTTTTTTCATCAATAAAGCTATTTTAATTTAGTGCGAGTTAAGTAGTGAACAAGTCCCTAACGTCCATCAAAATGGACATACCATAAAAGTTATATTTTGCAAAATTTTGAAAAAAACGTTTACTTAACTAGCGAAATTGGACCCTAATTAGTAAATGTGCCAAGTTTTATTGAAATGTCTCATTACATTCACAGCCAGGTCTCAGGAGGTTCAATTACAGGTTGAATTGGCTTAGACTGATTCTAGTTCCTAACGAATGAAGTACAATATCTTTTAAACATTGTTTTTTACCCGCAATCTGTAATTTCAAACGTAACAAACACCGGTTTTGGTTTGCAGAAAATGGCGATGGTTGTAAAATGAGCCCTGAACTATGATATCCATCCATAGCTCATGTATCCACATGAGTCCCAAACTTTAAGGGGCTCATGTTACATAAACTACAACTTGTGTTCGTACTACTTTTGTTTTAGATATAAAAAAAGGTTTTAGGTCCGAAACAAAAAGGAAAAACTGGAATACTGATGACATGGTTAAAGTAAAACAGTAAAGAGAAAGGAAATCAATTTGAAAAAGTATTTCATAACGTTTGTCGAATCAGCACCTACTCTTCGAAGATTTTTTCGTGTTGACACACCTTTCGTAGAAGCAGTTTCAACTAAATTTGGGAAAAACCTGTATTGTTGGATAAGCTGAAAAAAAGTCGAGTATTTACTTCTTATGGAAAGTAGAAGGATTAAGAATCTGGAGAGCTGGAAAATGGAGAATCAGAATAATCAGACCATTCAGGAGTCTCTGCTTTGGAATCACTAGCAGAGATTGAAAGTCCCTGTGATCCTTGTTTGTTTTGCGGTGGACATTTTTTAGCCGACCACCGAGAACTGTCGGTCCAGGGAATTGTGTGGAATGTGAGCGCATGATGACTGTGATTAGACATTTATATTTGATTTTTGAGTGATTTCTTTTATTTTCCAAGTTTATGTAATAAAATAGCATTTATATATGTAAATATGTAATTAGTTTCTCTAAGCTCATGTATTAATTAATAAATTAAGAAGGCTCATAAAACCACCGCATAACTTTTTGTTTAATAATAATAAGGTAAGGTTATTATATTTGTTTTAAAAAAAAGGCATGTAATTTTTTTAAGTCGATATAAAAATGGGGGCTTATATTACCATCTTCTCTAGTATTTTCCAAATATTATACATAATATTTAAAACATTATCCTACCTTGAGCAAGTTTTAGAGAGAGAAAATCACTACTTTCAACGAAATGGTTGAAGAGTGTAGAGAAATTTTTAAACTTTTGCAATTCTCGAAAATTGTCAAGTATAGGGGCCTGTGCAATTTTAAAGCGTAATTTGCTTTATTGGAACGAAAAAATATTACCAGAAAAGTTCAACAATATAGTCGATTCATATTGTGACATTAACATGTCATAAAATTCATAATTATACTACTTTATTAATAGAAAATACGACATTGTTCATAGTGACAAATGACGACGCGGATGTGTAGGAACATTTTTGTACATTTATTACGCCAACATTGCAAGACAAGTAAAATTCAAACAGGCAACGATAAATAAACAAAGGTATTTAAAGTCTTGAGATACCAATGAGCAGTAGGTGCGAGAACAAACTAATAACAAAATTATAGTAATTTTATTTGGTTTAAGACAAGTAAACGACCCACACTTTATATTAGTAAGGGTGTAAGTTAAATGAAAATAGCGAAATAAAAACTGTTTTACAATATTTAAGGTGGGACTTTTAAATTAACTGCAAAATTGATTACATAGAAAATGTGAGTGAAATCAGGAAGAAAACAATTTTCATCTTAGAACAAAACATGGAACAAAGGCGGGTAAAAACGTGGAGGAAGGGAGCTAAACAGAATGTGTTAAGATGTTGAGGACGGAACTTGTCGAGGCTAGTCGAATAAAGGTAGTAAAGGAAATAAAGGACTTTTTAATGGTGTGGAGAACGAGATAATTGAAGCTGGTTGGTTTGGTGATAGTTCTCGACCAGCGTTGCCGAGACTTCGAAAAGGGAAGTGCTTTAATTCCGATTTTTTGATTAACTGTCGTCATAATTCGTGTAAGAAGGCCAAGCCATGCATTTCGAAAAAAAGAAAGAAGTAACATTTTTAAGTAAATATAATATGACCATGGCATAAAGAATGCTAGCCGGTATGAATGAGTACTTTTGAGTGTTAAGTGTGGGTGTTATGTAAATATTTATGTTCTGTGTTGTTATTGTTTATTGTTCAAGTTTTTCAAGGGCATCTGAATTCTATGTGTTATGTTAGCAATGTCAGCAGCGAGAGGCGGCTACGATGTTCAGAAAATTTCATGAATAAACCCAATGCATAGATTGATGGTGGCTTTGACATTAATGCATAAACATGGAGCCAGATAGTGGAGGTAGTTTTGTACCCTGTTGTCTTGTGTTTGGATGATTGGCATTACGGTGATTAATATTCAACCTTAGCAAAACCCTGATGAGGGAACAATAAAGTTCCGAAACGTTGGCGAACTAAAAGGAAAATTTTTAAATGTTGACCAAAAACCATGAAACTTTCCTAGAAATAAAGTATACAATAAAATATAAAGTAAATTCAAGTTATCGTTTCAGTGGCATGTCCAATATGGGGGGACAAAGTTGAGCATTAATTAACTAAATATTGATATTTTTATAAATAAGAGAAAAACTCAGTACCGTTTCAATATAAAGTACTTGAAAAATTAAAATATCCCGTTCAAATTCAAAGGGTCGCTACTTATCCCAGATTGGTCGGGGGCTAACAATTTTGATGAAAATTTCTGGGTACGGTTTATCCGCAAGTATTGTTCACAGTCAGCGACACAGGCAGACGGAAAGCAGATAGACAAATCGACGTTTTTCAGAAGACTTTTTCGGTGTCAAGAAGTTAAAAACTTTAACTTAAACAGCATGCGTGAAAATAGCATCATATTTCGACTTCTTCGGAGTTCTTGACCCATATTTTAAAAAGAGTATTCTGGGAAAGTGAGACACCCATTCAGTTAAGAGTAAATGAAAGTTAGTGCGCAAGTTTGCACATTTTTTTTATTTCTTGAATACCTGAAGATAACAGCTTTAATATAAGCACAGCCTCGAAGTGGAATTAGATTAAATACTATTTTGAATTTTGAATTTTGATTCTAAATATTTTTGTAGTTCGTCCGGTTGATTTAAAGTTTTTGGTGGGTGGTTTTGAAAAACTTCAGTAAATTTTTTTGCAAATACTTCTATTTTTTCTTTGGCACTTCTAGCCCATTCGTTGTTTTTCTTACGAATTGGAGGTGAAGCTTTACTAGGTCATTTGGATTTTATTATTGCTTTAAATAAAGAATATTCGGAGACTTGAGAAGCTGAGAGATTGGCAACGTAATTTTGAAACCTACAATCGTTGAATGTTTTAAGTAGATTGGATAATTGCCTGGTTGCTCTATTGTAGTTGGTTATACCATCTCGATATCTTGTCCGGTGCCATATTTTCTAGGTTTTCTTTTTTCCTGATTTTTTCCAGAACATAGAAAGGATAATTATCACAGGTTATTTTGTACTCTTTTTGTGGAGTGGCCTGCCACGCTGCTTTTTGTAGGCTTTCAGTTATAAGTTCAGTAGCTTCATCTATATCGTCTTGGGATCGTAAGGAAATTCGAATGCTCGTAAAGGTGGATATCCAGTCACGGTACATATTCCAATCTGTGTGTTTATTTATTAGTACTATTGGTGCAGGACTTAAAATAATTTTATTGCTAACTGTTATTATGATGGGCAAGTGATCTGATGACAGTTCATGGGAAGCTTCAGTAGACATGTAACCTGGTGATATTCCTTTAGTTACAAAGATGTCAATTAGATCTGGAATTTTGTTTATGTCAGTTGGCCAGTAAATTGTTTCTCCTGTTGAGATGGTTAGAAATTGCAACGATGTTACCGCGTTTTGTAGTTCGCGACCTCTCACTGTAATGAGTCTCGATCCCCACTGTACATGTTTTGCATTTAAATCTCCTCCGCATACAAAACGAGTGCCAAGGCTATTGAAAAATATTTCAAATCGTTCTTTATCAATATTGAATCTCGGGGGAAAATATATAGAACTTACTTTTAGTGGTCCTTGACAGTCTTCTATTGTTAGTGTAGTTGCTTGGATGTCTTTTCATCGAAATGCATCTTCTTCATGGTGTTTGATATTGCGTTTAATTAATATTGCTGTAGCTCCGTGCGCTTTACCATCCGGATGTTTCTTATCATACAGTGCATAATTTTGCAATTTAAAATGGTTCTTCTTTGTGAAGTGGATTTCCGAGATCAAGAGTAAATCAATTTTATTGAGAGAAATATTTCGACTACTTGGCGATGTTGCGCCAGACCGTTGGCATTCCAGGCTGCTATTCGAAAGACGTTATACAGTGGATAATTTAGTTACTATTGTCGATACTAAGTTTAGTAGTGCATCTATTGACTTTATTGCATTAGATCATTTTCAAATCGTTCAAAGGAATGTTTAATGATGCTAAGAATGGAATGGCTGTCATCATGATGTGGTTGAAATTGTTCTGCGTGCTTTGGTTGTACAATATCTGCATACGTTCTTCTATTTACTTGGGAGCTAATCTCGTGATTTTGAGAATTACTTGTTGATTGTTATAGTTTTGCTGCTGTATCACCATTTCATTTCGGAAAATTCTTCTCTCTTTATTTGAGTTATTGCGGCCTTTCCCTTTTAGAATTTCCTGGTAAACACGAAAACCTTTATAGTTGGCCGGGTGGTTACCTTCACACAGCGCGCATATCGGCAGTATTTCTCTTGTTTTTTTACATTTATCAGGTTCATGTTCTTTGCCGCATTTAACACATCGGAATGGGTAGGCACAGTAAGTTCTGGTATGTTCATACCTTTTGCAGTTTTTACATTGTACTATGTCTCGCTTCATGCGTGGTGGTTCAAATGCGACAACACAATTCAAAAGTCTGTTAATTTTAAATATTTCTTTATTATTCTCGTTTGGTTCAAGGTCTACAAAAATAAAGGCAGTGGTAATTTTGTTAACCTATGGCGGACATTCATTATGCTTATCACTCTATATCCCTTTTTGAGCAACGCATCATTAATATCTTTCACATCAACAGTATGATGTATGTGACGCAAAACTACTCTATACGCTCGTTCTTGTTTTAATTGGTATATATAATATACACGTTTTCTAATAGATAGATGTTTTACTATGTTTCAGTGTGCATCCGTGGTTGTTGGTAATATTTTAATTTTATCATTTGCCATTGATTTTATTTCGATGTCTTCTGTTTTTACAACTTCTTGGATAAATTTATCATGGCTGGTACATTGTTTACGTTGGGGACAAAGATAGGCGGAACTACAATTTTCTGGGAACTTTCCTCATTGTGTTTTAGTAGATCTTCTGAACCAAGTTCACTGAATTTATTTGCAGTAGGAATTGTAACGACATAAGTACTATTATTATCGCTAGACGCTGTCTTTTGCCTTACCCTTCTAACTTCAGGGTCGAGGTCCTCTGTGTTCGACCTCTTCGATCGGGCTGGTTTGTATTCTTGCCATGGCGGTTATGTTAAATCCACTGGATTTGATGAGCCTTCATCCATGTTGTGGTCGCCACCATTTGATAATTCAGATGATTTCATGTTGTTGGTTTTGTAGTCGGCCACGTAATATACGTAGCACTCTTACTACATGTTGCCGTGACTTCACACGAAAACACTTTTATAGTTAATTGTTCTTTTAGATATTGTTTACGTTTTAAATATTAATAACTAATTCAAGCACTATTTCAGCTTTAAATCTACGCAGGTATACACAATCACTACGGCACTCCTTATCACAAAGCACGATAAGGTTAGCAGAGCTGCGGACACGTCCCTACAGCGCCGCTGCCAAGCGAGTACTCCAGGGTTAATAAGACGTAAGTTCATTTTGCAATATTTTTTGTCTTTTGTTTTTTCAAAAATTCAACAAAAATAATTGTTTTGAAAGATCTCTTACACCTTTAATAGGGACGTTTACCACAATTTGTAAACACTATTGAATTTGTGAGTTAATGTGCTTTAAATGACTTCAAATAGAGTTTTTCTAAAATACAGAAGATTCCTGTGAAAAAGAGCTTCAAATTTCGCATTTACAGTAGAACTTAAATCCCATTCTCTTAAAAACGGCTCCAATTTTTTCAAAGAAAATTGCCATTTAGGACTATGTTAAGGAATAATATTGCAATAGAGGTTCCGTGAAAATATAGTGGTAGCTTACTGAAGGCAGGGAACATGGGAGCAGAAAGTTACGAGAACCTGAGGCGTGAGGTTGGAAGCTGATGGTGTGGCCGCGAGCCCAGTCAACAGGAAAGGAGAGGTTGTTTGTGCCAGTGGTGGCTAGAGGCACGATCGACGGAGCGGAGGCGTCTGGTCTTGGAGTACTGGAGTTCGACGTGGTTACATAGAGGACTTAGTTGTGCTTAGGCGCACGATAGAGCGCCGGCAGCCGAATTTTTTTCGCTGCGAGTTTTGCGCTGGTGGCGAACGCCACGGCCACCGAATTAAGGTCAGTGCTCAAGACAAAATAATTCTGAATATGACACTATAAAAAGAAATGAGAATTTTGAAGCAATTGATTATAGAATGCAGGTTGATGTATTGTTCCTGTAGTTCACTGTCAGATTGTTTTTGGCCATTAACATTCTTGCTTAATGACTGACTTGCTGAATGACTTCCCATTGGTATTTTCATAGTCATTGTGTACTATTTTCAAAAGATATTTTAAGTAATGTGTCTTTCTTAGGGGAAAACATCACTGATTTGTGAAAGAATCTTGTTATATTAATAAAATGTAAGTGCAGCTTCTGTCTTTAAAAAGAAAATTTTGATGTTAGTGTTAAATCCAAGTCAAGTTAGAAAACACCTTGTGCCATTTATGAATCATTAAAAAGGTATAAAAATATAATTGCTATGAATTGTTGAAGAATTTAAGTGAACTTAAATATCTCGAAATAGTTATTGAAATTTGGATGCCTGTTGAGTAGAAATAAAACATATTTTCAATTTCAACCTAAGGTGTAGGTTGTAATAAATGTTAATTTTTACATTTATGTAGTAAACACACACGTTTAGTTTTTTTCAAGCAACTTTTTGTAATATTCTGTGTATTCAAAACTGTATTTATTCATTTTAACCCGGCAATGGTAACGTGATTTTTTGAAACAAAAGTGGTAACGTGGGGTGACTCCAGACCCCCAAACTCTTTTCATGGTAAATGCTAAATTATTAAAAAATAAATTAATTTAAATTTTTTCTTCCATTATTAACAATTTTTGCATGTAATTAATCAATTTGCTAAGAATGTAGTTGTTAAACAACTCTGAGAATTTATCAGGAAAGCATCTAATATGTGGAGTTAATTGTTCTACCGGTCAGCGCGTGTTGTCACATCCAAGCCCATGTTTCGTAGCAGAAATTGAAATCTTTTCAAATTCAAAGTACAATGGAAATTTTCAATACCCATATTCCCACTTTCTACAATTAAGCAAGATTTGGCTGCCCTGATTTCACAGACTCAGCCAAAATACGTATCACAATTACTGCCTTTATTTCCCCTTTGTCATTCTTATTGGTGCTGCGATAATTTTTATTCTTATCTAAATCCATTTCATTTTTGATGTTGGAGGATTCTGTCTATTTTATCAATCATATCCAAATCAATAAACGAGGAAAACATTATCCTGGTATTTGGAATTGCGTGCAGACTGCTTTTTTCCAGGGCGGTGAGTAACGATATTCTGTTCCCGCATTGAGCAAAAGTTGGCGTATTCTTCTACTTCTTTCTTAACATATAAAGTGACCTAAAATGTTCGTAGTACTAGTATTGATTTTGCAGGGGAATCCTAACGTAAAAATACAGCATGCAATTCGTTCCCAAACTAATATAATGTACGAGACTGAAGAAACTTTTGATAACGTAGAAGGTAACGCGGGGGTATCTGGGCACCCCAAACAAAACAATAGCTTGCTACACGGATAAAACTCACTAGAGTGGCAAACTGAGAGCTCAGTAAATATCATGATACAGAAAGAGAAAGGTACTAAAGCAATGGCAAGGTAGCCAACAAGGAAAATACAACAAGCGGGAAGAAAGGATCGTGGCACAGACCCCGCGTTACCACTCCCGGGTTAATTGTACGCAAAATATATCTTGGTAATTGCAGTGAATTCTTTGCAAGAAATTACTAATGAATGATAATGCAGTGTATGTTGATGGACGGATAACCCTTTCGCTACCAGTGTCCATGATCATGGACACGAACTTTACAATATCATAACGCTCCTATTGTTTAAATCTGAACTAATATGATGACGTGTATATGTTCTTCATTCTCTTCTGAATCTAATTATGTTTGTTTGAAGCGATTCTGGCGAAAATATAAGGAACCACTTAACTTTGAAGTTGAAGCCGCGTTACGTTGTGGCGGTAGCGATTTGCGAGACAAAATTATTACTGTGTAGCGACATCGTATAGCAGAGATAACATTGACTGATATTGTAGATGTGAAGTTCATTGAACAATAATTATCATTACGTAACTATTATGTTATATTTTAGCGTGTAAATGCGTAATTTGATTATGATAAAAACCTTGTCCTTGTTCGTGGACACGAGTACACAACGGTTGCATGCGTACATAACCTCACTACTTGCCCGCTAAAAGTGCGTGCCGTTGTCTGTATCTTACAAATATTGATACTGATTACAGGATAAGAAATGAATCACAAAGTGAATATGCAAGATGATTATTTTGAATAATTTGTTCTGGAATAATTAGACTTCCTTATTGGAATATACAGAATATAAGAAGTAGAAAATGGACACTTCGACTTATATTCCACGCTGTTGACCTTGCAATAGTAAACAGCTGGCTGGAGTATAAAAATGATGCTTTACAATGAAAAATTGGGAAACAAGCAACCCTTGACCTCCTCCACTTCAGAAAAAGATTGGTTGAATGTCTTGCAAATATGGAAAAAGCGTCTACAAAAAAGAAACATGGTCGCCCATTATCTGCGATAGATAAAAAATAAAAAATCTCAGCATGTCAAAAAAATTGAACAAAGACCCAATAAAAAATAAGTCATGACAGAGTAGATCATTTGCCAGTACACTCGCAGAAAAAAGAAGCAGGGGGATGTAAGAACCAAGGCTGCAGTGGTAAAAGTCACTTCCGTTGCGAGAAATATCAAATTTATTTATGCTTTTTCAAAGATCGAAACTGTTTTTATGATTATCATACTAAATAATGCACTACAAAATCTTTTCTTTTAGACGAAATATGTACTTTTCTTTATTTTGTCATATTTTAAAGTAATTTTTTACTGTATTTTGAACGTTTGTAATCTGCAATTTGTTGCTCTTGATTTTTTTATTTTCAATATTATTGTTAAGATCTCATATGTTTGCATAAAAAACTGAGTATAGAGATCCATTATTTAATGTTGTAGCATATTTGTGCAGTAAAACAATTGTTTACGAAAAAACTTGAGATATTTGCACTGTTCCATAAGAAAGACACCTGTAACCGTTGACTACTGACGTCCATGATCATGGACATTCTATATCTCAAAAATCAACCGTCCGAAAATTTTGAAAAAAATCACGGTTCATCCTTTTGTTCTTTAAATACCATCTGTGAGATTCCAAATTTTTAACTCAATTTTTGTAAAGCCGGTAGTGAAAGGGTTAACTGCAATTTTTGTAAACAGAAAGTACGACATTCTGTCGTCCTAAATACCTTTGCTCCTCCTTCTGATGTAACTTTATGTGCACTCATCTCCCCAGAGATCTCCTTTATTTAATTTGTTGAATTTCAATTTATTTTTGTCACAGAAGATATTGGTATGATTCTAATTTGTGCCAACTTTAAAATTCATAATTATGCAGTTGATTATCCTCTTCATGTTTTTGAAATTGGCAATGTCAATTGTCAATTTTGAAATTGTCATGTTTTTGTTTGTTTTCTATTTTATGGTCAATGTTATTGTCATTCTGTAATTTTTGGTTTGCTTTCAAAGCGTATCCATTTAAATGTTGTTCTGTGGTAACGACTGTGTGTTTATTTTTCAAAATTTCAAAAAAGAGCCAAATTCCCCACAACCAACCTACACGTCTGGTTACAATATGGCACGTTCGAACAGCTAGCCGTGATCAAAAGTAATAGAAAACTAATACAGAACAGTCTGTGTCATTCTATAGCACCACTAGTTTTGCGTAGCTTTACGTAACTTTCCCTTTACTACATATATTACTCCGTATGTATGTATGTATACGGGAATCTGAAAACCAAAATTTTTTGTTTCGTGCTTAATGACCTGCCATACCGTTTATCCGATTGCGATAAAACTTTGTCAACTTATTGCTTGCACTTGCGGAAAGAACATACGTAGGCATACATTGTAACTCCTCTAAATGACGCTGCAGCAAAAGATAACGTTTCTGCTAATTGCAAAGTTAAATACATTTCCCAATCCAACAAAGCTTTGTTGCTGGGCATTGCCGAGTGACGTGGAGCGAGGTCGAGAACAGGAAGAGCGGCCGGCCCAATTTGATGAGACGATAGGGAAAAAAGAGAGAGAGGAAAAAAAAGAGATGGGTAAAGGAGAGAGGGAAAAAAAGGGGAAAGAGAGGAAAAAAGAAAGATGAGAAAAAGAGAGTGAACAAGAGAAAGGGGAATGAGAGGGAGGGTAAAAGAGAGGGAGGGGAAAAAGAGAGGGAGGGAAAAATAGAGGAAGGGAAGAGAGAGGGGGCAAAGATAGAGAGGGGAAAAGGAGAGAGGAAAATATAGATAGAAAAGGAGAAAGGGAAAAGAAAAAGGGTAAAAAAGAGACATTGTGAAGAAATGATACAGAGGGAAAAAGAGACACAGAAGGAAAATAAGACACAGAGGGGAAAAGAGACACCGAGGGAAAAAGAGGCGCAGAGAGAAAATGAGAGAGGGGGAAATAAAGAAAGGAAAGAGAGAGAGAAAATAGATAGGGAAAGAGAGAGGGAAAAGAGAGAGAAAGAAAACAGACAGAGGAAAGAGAGAGAGCGGGGGAAAAGAGACATAGCGGAAAAAGGGACAGAGGAAAAAGGAGAGACAGAGAGTGGGGAAAAATGAGAGAGGAGAAAAAAAGAGATGGGGAAAGAGAGAGAAGGAAAGAGTGTAGGGAAAGAGAGAGGGGAATATTTTCATAATTATTTCTTCTGTGGCAGCAACGCGTCGAGTACGAGCTAGTAATAAATAATAAAAAAGGTCATTAGTAAGGAAAGCATATGTACTTTATTATTCAATAACAAATCAGATTTTCAGTAGTACTTACGAGACACAGGCTTCGAGCAAACTCGATGCACTGAAAGCATATTATGCGGACTGCGCGTCGTCCTGAAAAGTTCGAGGCAAGTTCAGATATGAATCAACCGCTCTCTTCTTCGAATTGCCGGGGAACACATTGTCGTTGTCGGATACTACGGACATTTTACTATCAAGATATATTAAAAAAATATGCTTTAAATCATTTGAAAAAATCATTTTTTCAACCTAGACCGCTTAAATTTGACTCTGTAGACGGACGAGAGTCGAACCTAGGATATCCCGGTCAGAGCCACCTCTGTTTTTTTCTGCTCTTCTCTCCTGCTTTCTGACCTCCCGGTCAGAGTCACCTCTGCCTCTTTGCATCAATTACAGACACTAAGGTTCTATGTAGAATTAGCGATTGGTCAACGCAGCCCCTTCCATGGATTGAGGCTTTTTCTGAGATGACCTTGACGTACGCGAAGATAGAATTTCATACGACTTTTTTTCTCTGAGTAGGAATAGATTAGTATGAAAATGGGTTGAAGGCATAGTAAACCCTTAGAAATTCTTATATCATCTGACATTGTCCGTTCACTTTCACAACACCTGTACGTGTGCCTGTACAGTACCTGTACTGGTATATATCTGTATGAACCAGTTTAAGTAAAATTATGAGCATTTTAATGCTAAATTCTGATACAATATAACCAGAAGGCATGTGATAAACTTACAATCCCGAACGGTTTAGAAATTGTTAATAATTTCTAGGCTTACGAATACTTCGTAATGGCGATATATCGCTGCCTTTCTTGGTCATGTTTGAAAGACATGTTTTTCGCATGTTGAAGATTACCGGCTCCTAATGATATAATTGATAGAATTACGTTTTGACTAAAATATAAGTAATTGCGATAAATGTCATGGAAATGTCTGTATATATTTGTTCAAATTTTTAACTTTTAACAATATTTTGTCTCTCTTCTCATATTTGTAATGCGTATTACCATCGTATCAATATTTTCATTGTCATGCATTTACCATTTTATAGGCCGGTTCTATTCGTTTATGGCTCTGTTTGACTGAGGCGGTGTTGGTGTTGCGTATTGTATAAGTGCCGGTTTGTTGAATTTGAGTTTCGTTTGTCGGGTCTCGGTACCGAAATGGTTCGCTGGTATAGTACACTTTTGCTTGTTTATGGAGTAGTGGAATAGCAGGGACCGTATAGAAGTAGAGCGAGAAAGTATGTGCGTTGGAAGCACCACTATTTGTAAATTTGGAACACCTGGAGGTTAAAAGGCATGCTATCGTACGTAGGCTGTTGATTTGATAGATGAGTTACAATCTTTGATGCTGATGAAATGCTAATGAATGCATAGAATTCACATAAAACGTAATGGAAAAAACATGGAAGTAAAATATCGGGAAATAAGGATCACGAGGGGATAAGACTGTAAAAACATGCCAGAGGAACGGTAAAATTAGTAAATCGTTAAAAGTAATCCTATGAATTATGCAGCTCTTCAAAGATAGCGTTTGCTACGAGTGTAAATGCGTTGGCACAAATTTTTTCTGCTTCTGCTGTATTTTTTACATTCTCGCCTTACGACTACTTCGTGAGAAGAAAAAGTTCTGTAATCGTGCGCCGGAAAACGGGAAATTTTCGCCAGAAAAACTCTTATAGCAGGGGTCTGGTAACGAAAAAGTGGATACAACCTTTTGCTAAAATTAAAAAAGCTAGTGGTGCTATGGAATGTCACAGACTTTATCGGAGATCTTAGTTTTCTAATCTCTAAATTAAACTTGTTTCTGTGTTATGAATGATGATGTTCCACATACCTTCCCTGAGCGCGTAAAGGATATGTTTTTACATTCTCTGGATATTTTCGTTTCCTAAAGCTAGAAATGAAACCACCATATTCTATTACTAATTTATAAGTGTAAATATCATGCCTATCCATTGTGGTCGCAGTCGTTAATCAGCGAGGATTGATACAGGTCTTCCGAGGGAAGCTTTGGCGGTTCGTGTCCTGGTCGCCGAATATTATTTTCAAAATTCTCTGTTGTCACAGGAAATAATTGAGAATTCTATAAACTTTATTTAAAACCATGTGAAACCATTTGAATCACAAATATTGATAATTGCGATAAATGTACTGGAAGTGTCTATATATTTGTTCAAATTTTTAACTTTTAAACATTTTTCACGTCTCTCCTTGGATTTGTAAAGCATATGTATCATCAATCGTATCAATTGTTTCTTTATCATGCATTTACCATTTTATAGGTCGGTTCAATTCTTTGATGGCTCTGTTCGACCCATGCGGTGCTAGTGTGCCGTAGTGGTATGTCCATGTGCCGGTTCGTTAACTTTGAGTATTGGATTTCGCGTCTTGGTACGGAAAAACGTTTGCTGGTAGAATGCACTTTTGCTGGTTTATGAAGTAATGGAATATCATTTAGGACGACATAGAAGCAGTGCGAGAAAGTATGTGCGTTGGAAGCACCACTAGTTTTTTGTAATTATTATGTTTTTTCTTGTCATGCCAACAAAGGATATGCTTTTGTCCACATTTATATCTTTACAGTCGTCTTGGTTTTTCTCTTTCTTCTTGCTGATGATCAAATAGTAATTTGCCTAGTACATACATTGCTTTTCCCAAATGATAGATGTCGATACGTATTGCTAAAACGAGCTACCACAGAATGCACCTCAGCCACCGCCGCGTGTCTCTGACGGACCTATAATGGCGCTGGTCGCCCTCCTCCTTCTTCGAACCAATGACGTCAATAATACGTCACACTATGGAGTGCATTCCGAATATTCTCGCCAGTCATACCAAAGTGCACAAAGGGAGACGCGCCAGCTGGACAAGAGCCTTCGATTAGAGATCTCAATGATCCAAACAAAACCTTTTGGCAGCGGAATGGCCGAGCCACTTGCGACGGCTGAGTGGGAGACACCGGCCTCCATCTCATCTCCCACTTCCAGCTACTGAAACTGGTGGTGAAACAGCACATACATTATCGGCATTATTTGTAACTGCTAGGCAATATTACATCACCACTTGAATATGCAACTGTGTTTCCTATGAGCAAAAATTCTCTCTCCATGCTGTTATTCAAATTAAGTTTTCCAAAACTTCACAGTTGACAAGCAGCTGAACGGTTTAAGGCGCTAGCGTTCACCACAAAACGGACAGACAGTTTGTTTTGCCGTCAATCGGTTTATCGGTATCAACGACCAACAAAAATGGATACTGGCTACACTACCTGTTAATTTACTAGAAGAACAGGATTTATCCACTTTTTCGTTACCGGTGCCCGCCAATAAGAGCTTTTCTGCAGAAAATTTGCCATTTTTCTGCACACGATTACATAACTTTCCCTCTTTACAAAGTAATGCCAGAAAGCTAAAGATGATAATTTGCATTTGCCAATTTTCAGAAATTTCCATTTACATTATTTCAAGACCTACATTTAAAAAGGAGATTTTTTTAGGAAAATATCTCTACCATCAATATAATTTTAATGTTAATATTTTGTGGATCAAATTGAAGAAATTTTCCTGATTGTTTATATATATTAATAAATAAATTAATTAATTTAATTAATTAATTAAATTAATTAATTATTAATATATATTATATATATTAATAATATATTAATAAATATATTAATAAAACGTATCCAACGTGATCTCTTACGTATTCTTTCAGAACACCTTTGGGGTGTAGTCTGTGCCAAGTTCACAATGTGTCCTCGGAGTGAAAAAATCCTCCAATGTTGAAACTTGCCTATGTAACACAATGGGACAGGCAGTTCCTCACTAAGAAGACCTGATGATGTAACAAAACAAATTACGAAACGTCGGGTAAATGGTGGATAATAAAGGATTGTCATAAAAAGCATTGGAAAAGTTAATGTTAATATTTTGTTTGGCAATATTCGAAAATACGGGGAGTTATATTATTAATTATAAAATGAAGGAGTATGGGAAGACAAGAAAACAGTGGACGAAAATATTGAAAATTATAGTAATTGAAATTTATTTCTGTCTTGGGTACAGGAAAATGTTAGACACAGGATACGTGGGTACAGGATAACGTTTGTAATACTGTTAAATAATAAATCTTATCTCCCATCCATGACGTCGTCCAACAATGAAATTCTCGGAAAAACGTCTCAAACTGACACATCGCAGCTTTGTATGGTACGATAGCAACGCTGCGTAGGGTGCGCCGAACAATCGTGGCGACAACATCCATCGCTCCGTTCTTGTCAGTGCCTAGTGAACATTCAAGCCATACAACTGTGAAATACTGTTAATGACCTGAAGTACAATCAGCAAATATATCGTCGGTGGCTTATCAGTTATAAGAAACGGTGCCCGCCCTTCAGCCACTGTGACCTGGGTCACAGCATCACAGGAGCCATGGTAAACACTGTACGGCAGCGAGAGTTCCATGGACACTACCGCCATGGTGGAAAGAGATGGATGAGCTACTGCACGAAGTCGTATCGGATTTCAGACGAAGAGCTTCAGTCACCAGTTTGCGTCACAATATTAGCGAGAATTTTAAATGCAGCTGGATACCAAAATTATCACCTTGACATTGAAATAAAAAATACTGAAAGAACTGCTGAAAGAACCCTTAATTCAGAAGCATCAGTTCTCCCTCCAAATTAAATATCAATGAAGTAAATTTATTTATTGGCTTTAGCCTTAGTTACGTGCCAGAATCCAATTATGTAAATAATTGACAATACTAAAGAAAATAAGGAATTCTGTTACTCAAAACACACAAAACAAAACTAATGTTTTTAACATATTTCTATTACATTAATATTATCAATGTTCACATGTATTAAATCTTCGTAAAAAATGAAATCTTAAAACTAATTCAACACACCTATAATATATTACATTTTATTTCCATGATGAACTTCACAGATCTTTTAAGAATAACTACATTAGCTGCCCCCTTAAAACATAGGATAGACATTACAGAATAGCGCTCAAAATCATCAATAATTCTCTTTCTAATTCTCTTTCTGATTCATACAAAGGGCATTGCCAAACATATCTCAACAAGTTGTTCTATTTCTCCGCATACACATTATTTTCTATTAGCAATGTTTGACCAATGATATTCTCAGAATGACTATGGCCTTTCTGGGAATATCCATTTAAAAACGCTTATCGAATTGCAATAATAATAATCAACATAAAAACATCTTTTACTCATACTCTCGTCAATCAGTTCAGCTTCATTTTTTTCAACTTTAGTTCTAAAATCCGCTATCAGAAGAAGGCATTGGTTTACTAAGAATGAAATCGCCCTTTCCTGATTCTTTCGCCGATGCACCAGAAGAAAATGACATACATACCATAACCAACATGAATTATACGATCTTCACATTTAATAATTGCTTTACAATCTGCAACAGAAGTTGAAATGGAGTTAAAAGATGTACGAAAATCTAAAATTATCTTTAGGTCTCTAAGCAGCAAACCCACATTAACTTCCCCATTTCCAATTTGATTTATTTTGGACCCATTCCTGAAAATATGAACTATTTTTTTATTGGCAGTATATAGTTTCTGAACGGATTTTTGGTTACTAATGTTGACTTAAGATAAATTTACTTCTCTATTTAGTATTCAGGAATTTTTATTACCAATAATACCTGTTTCAAAAATCAAGTAAATTGTAATTTCTGGTTTTCTGCTTCACACAACAACAAAAAAAAAACAAAAAAATATGCATGTCATTTATTGTAACAATTCACAAGAGCAAGAATAATAACAACCCTGTCATTTAATATTTATTGTTACTCCTCCCTTGCATGCATGGCCATTTCCTAGTATTCTAATTGTATGTACTTGGCACAACGTCCCGTGAACGGGCTCATGCCTACCGGCGAGGGTACGTGTGGCTAGCACGTAGACACCGCACGCCGTATTCCGGTCTTCTCAACCTAAGAAGTGAATTTTCTCATCGTCACACAGCAACATATACTGGGAAATTGCAAGGAAAACGCACACTATAGTCTTGCCTCGACCGGGAATCGAACCCTGAGCTGCACACTGGAAAGCGATTGTTTATAACACGTCCTGCAATTAGTGGAGTATCAGTGTGATATCCCACTAATTGTACTATATCCCCCTTTGTTGATTACACTTTTCTTTCATATTTTCATTATATACGTCTCGCCATATAATTCCTTAATATTCCCCATTGTTGCTCTAGCTCATCCTTATAGTTTATACGAAATTTGTTTAACTGGTGATAAATCATCAATCTCCCTCTCTCCCTCTCTTTCTCTCTCTCTCTTTCTCTCTCTCTCTTAAACGCTCTTACATCTGTCAGTTGTGGGGGTTTCTCATGGGAACGGGCCTTTTTTGAAGATTTTGAAAAAAAAACACAAAGTCGTGATCACAGAATAACATATAATTGGATACTCATTAAAAACAAAACCACAAATTACAAATGACAATAACATTAAAAAATTAACAAATATACAAAAGAACATCGTTTAACTACATTGAAAAAAAACATCAGAGGGAAAATCATCTACAAAATTATCTTTAATTTTTTTAATTGACATGAATTAAAATCACGGTAATATCTTCTGTGACTAAATGAAATTGAAATTCAACGAATTGAATAAATAAGATCTCTGAAGAGATGTGGAGTGCTGATATTGTAATGTCATAGGAAGGAGCACATGACAGAGTGTCATAGTGTTTTCTGTTAATGAAAATTGCAGTTAAGTCGTCCCTCAACATACACTGCATCAACACTCATATATAATTTCGTTGCACACAATTCACCATGAAGTTACATCAGAATTAACAGCACATGCATTTTGCATAACAAAATATCATTGTACATTCTGCCTACAAACATTGAATATAACTGTCCCTCAAGAACACTGCATTAACATTCCCAAACAATGATCATCAAATTTCCAATTTAACCAAATCAACGATAGTACCTATAAACACCTGTACAATCTTATAAAAAGTAATATTTAAATTCACAAATCATTCAAAATGGTATGGTTTTAATTCCAAGCCATGATATTCAAAGTTACAATTTAATCAAACCAAATATAATTCATTTGATGGTCAGTATAATCTTATACAAAGTAATGTTTTAAACTCACAAATAATACAGCATGGTATGGATTTACAATCTCAAGCAATGATTTTCAAAGTTACAATTTAATCAAATCAATTACAGTTCATCTGATGGCCTATACAATCTCGTGTAGAGCCATGTCTTCATTCACAAACCAACTAATATTCGATGAACTGAGCGGCAGGTGAGACCCGACCAAAATTGTTCAAATTCGAATTTCCAAACAATATAAATTAATTACTAATCTACTCACGTACACTACGTTGTCTACGTATCGGGCACGAAAGTTTTCTTTGTTCTAACTTCAAGATGGCGGCCTTTGCTTCATCAAACCTGACAATTCCCAGATCGGGGCAGCGAGATGGCATGTTCCAGAGCCGGTATTATCAAACCCATCCTAGTTTCACTGCCTGGCACTCTCCGCCGCCCAACTACAGCTCTCGCTCCCAACCTCACCCCTTTGCTTCCCATAACTTTCTGTCTCTCGCTCCCTACCGCGTAGCTGGGCACGGACACTCTTCCTCAAAAGTCTCAGAGTATATATATATATATGTATATATATATGTATATATATGTGTATATATATGTATATATATGTGTATATATATATATATATATATATATATATATATATATATATATATATATATATATATATATTGAAACGAGTCGTGGATAGACTCTGCACAAATTAAAAAGAGAGAAATAAAGATATAAGGGACAGGGATTCTTGTCCGGGAATGGGCTCCGGCTTTAATCATGCGTACACTGGAAATTGTGATTAACAGAATTTTCCTTTTATTACACAAATAATTATTTTACAAATTGGTTGCCTTTAACGTTATTCTAGCATTCATTCTGTTCCCTCTCCTATGCTTAACTATATTTGGGGGAAAACCTGGACACAAAATCAACGTTCTCCAAGGGCTAACTACCTTCCCTCCCTACCCTTCCCGCCGTTCTACCCGTGACACTCCAAACTGAATAGCGTCTCCATCTGCTCACTCCTCCGCCGGCGAGCCGGCGCCGGGCGCCGCACTGCCGCGTTCTGGCCTCTTCGTACCGCCGGGGAGCCGGCGAATGGGGAGGGAGTCCTGCGATGCCGCCCTGGTCGCTTGTTCCGTCCGCTGCCTGCCGACGCGTCGTCCACCGCCTTGCCCTTCGGGGATGTTCGTTGCCTTCGGCCGCGTTCGGAAGACCGGGGGACTCTGCGCCACCGTGGCCGGCTCTCAACCCACTCTCGGCCGTTGTGGTGCTTCTAACGTTTCTAAAACGTTGCTACTGCATCCGCCTGCGGATTTTAACTTCGGCAGTAATTATCGTCGGCTGTTCACCTAATTTACCATTAGTCAGGTCGATTGCGGATATATACTGTTCCGTTTATTCTCCTAATTCCGTTCACACCACGTGGATCTCATTCACTGCAGGCTATACTCCACTACGATCTTATGGCCGCTTCGTCTTGTTTCACTCCTTAAACTGCACTTCCACATTCGTCACTCAATTTCCTTAACCCAACACCTTCCCAGTTCTATGGCGCACACTTATGTGCATTCCTCTCTCCGATTAACAGTCCGCATCGCTTCGCCCGTCTTCACCCGATGACTAACTTTCCGCCACCCTTCGCACGTCCGTACTCTATGAACTTCTCTCCGCCACTGACTCGCGCCTCGTGGCCTTTGGTTTCTCGCCGCGAACCGGCTCCGGTTCCTCGCCCCCGACTCCGTGGTGTTCCGGCCGCTGCCGCGCAGTTCAAATTATTAATATGCGTCGGAACGCATTGTTATCACGTGAGTGATAACAATTCGTTTCAATATATGTATATGCATATATATATATATATATTGTGACCGTACTTACCCTTGTCGGTTTCATGGGTGCACATATCATACATTTTGTGAAGTTTATTTTGGGCACAGGGGTTCTTTGAGGGAGATACTTTAATCATCATTATCTGAGTTCAAAGAATCTATCATCACAGAAACAGGATTTATTAAGAAAAAAACATCTTCACCTTACTAACATAATTTACATCATTGACCTGGTCGCAAATTCCTACTGAATACAGACTAAATGGTTTACACTATACACCTCCGAATATTCCTATCATTACATTTATTATTTCCATTTATATAACCTCCATTTCTCTGAAAACTGCATGCCATTCGTGAACCACTACAGACACCGTTGCCCTCCTTACTACTCAGTGAGCACCCTGAACCGGCATTTTATTCGATTACCCCTCTATTCTTGTTCATAATTATTGTTACTTATCTGCCTTCCACTACCGTCGTCCTCCACGTGGAGCGACCGCGTGCCCCGACTCGTTGCCGAGAGGTGACCTTGACGCCAACGATGTTCTGCCTGCCCACGTGTCGCCGGCGGCCCGTTCTCGTACACCGGCGTCGTCTCACCACAATTTCCTTCTCCACACGACGAATTTACTGTCTCAGCTCACACGGCTCCACCATGTAATCCCGCATCCGAACAGCTACACCGACTACCATTGAACAGCATCGCCCACGTGTCCGTGCACTGTTCTCTTCTCTCGTCAAATTTCGTGATTATTCCTTCCAAACAAGTTTACCACAATCCTTACTCGCAATCATCATTAAGTCTATCACAATTATCCTTCCTTTAACACCAGCCGTTCCGATTATTCTCGATTTATCCGTACATTACCACTCGCTATCTTGTCACCATCACGCCTCTCTCCTCACTGCTCGCTGCTCAACTCCCAACTGCCGCTTCCGCGCGGTCCGACCGATCAATCCCCCACCTTCCGGGCGCTCGTTCACGGCTCGGCCCGATTCGTTCCGCACGATTCATCAACCTGCGCGCCACTTTTGAACGTTGTGGAGCGCCTAATATTTACTTTTTGACCAATACGGTCAATATATATATATATATATATATATATATATATATATATATATGTGTGTGTGTGTGTGTGTGTGTGTGTATTGAAACGCATAGCGTTTCCAAAGAAAGATGCGGCGGCCGCCTCAGTTTAAATGACGCGATAGTTATGGCCTTTGCGAACTGACCCGTTCCGAATGAGTCAACAAGTTATCTTTTCCGAGTGTAGGCAACAATGGCTTCCTTAGTATTGTTCTCACCCCATTATACCTTCGCATCCATTCCTGTAGAAAGTGTCGACGCGTTAAGGTCAGTTTCTTCGTGATGAATTTGCTAAGTTATATAGCTTTCTTGCATGGTCAGCAATTGGATGGGCAGCAATGGAGTCAAACATTGTGACGCATGTACCTGGATTCAAAAAGAATGCCAAGAATGTCACAGAAGAAGGAAAATTATTCCAACTCTCTATTGATGAGGATCTGATGAATCTAATTTTTGTTCCCACTAACCAGGAAATTGAACGAAGGGCTTCCAGGTACGAATCAAAACAATGGTGCGTACGACCCACAGATTCTCTGGAATTGAATGCACTTATTGGCAATCTTCTCATGAGTGGCGTTCTGAGAAATTCTAATCTCAATACATCTGACATGTTCTCTGTGCACTAAGGTCCATTTTTCAGATGAGTAAAAACAGGTGTGAGTTTCTGGTAGGTTCGCTACGTTGGAGCGGAAAACAAATGACAAGTTTGAGGCATTTAGGGAATTTTGGAATTTGTTTGCAAAGAATTACAAGTCCTACTATACCCCCTCCCAGAATCTAACAGTGGACGAAACTCCTCCGCGTTTTAGAGAATCGAATAAAATGCCGGTTCAGGGTGCTCACTGAGTAGTAAGGAGAGCAACGGTGTCTGTAGTGGTTCACGAATGGCATGCAGTTTTCAGAGAAATGGAGGTTATATAAATGGAAATAATAAATGTAATGATAGGAATATTCGGAGGTGTATAGTGTAAACCATTTAGTTTGCAATGAATTCAGTATTCAGTAGGAATTTGCGACCAGGTCAATGATGTAAATTATGTTAGTAATGTGAAGATGTTTTTTTCTTAATAAATCCTGTTCGTTTAAAATGTATTTGCCAAAAATTCTGATAAATACGGCCTCAAATTGTCTCTATCTCTGATGCCAGAACATTTTATTTTCTTGATGGCATTCCTTATTTAGGACGACAAACAAACATCTCGAAGAGATGGTTTATCAGTACCAACTCAATATGTTTTGGAGCTCACGAAGCCAATTTACAGAACCAACCGGAATATCACTGTAGATAACTGGTTTTCTTCTTATGAACTCGCTACTTGAATTGGCTGAAAATGACTTGACAATGGTGGGCACGTTAAGAAGAAATAAAACCAGAAGTAACTCCTTTCATGATAAACACCAGAAATGCTGCAGTTCTGTCTTCTAGATTTATTTATGATCCAGACGAAGCTATGGTGTCATTTACGCCAAAAAATATAGAAATGTTATGGTACTATCTTCAGTGCATCATTCTGAGGAAGTAAATGAAGAATCTACGAAACCGGAAATCATAAATTTTACTATATGACTAAATCAGGTGTAGACATATTTGATCAATTATGTCATGATAAAACGACTAAAATAAAAACACGACGTTGGCCTCTGCGATATTTCTACGCTTCTACAGTAAATGTTTTTGTTTTGTTTAAATGGAACAAAAATGAATTACAGAGCAGTAGAACATGGAACATCTTCTAAAAATGTTTCTTGGTTCTTAGCTGAACCTTTCATGAAACAGAGGGTGTGTAATACCCATCTACCTCGATCACTGCGATTTGCAATAAAGAGATACTCGGATTACAAGAGGAAGAAGAAAATCAGAAGAAAGCTCCAGACTCGAGAAAGCGGCGTAGATGTGATCTTTGTGACAAAAAAAGGACAGAAAAGACAATGAACACTTCGGCAAGTGTGCTGAACACAAAAGAGGTTGTTTTGTATTTCATGTTTTATTCCTGAGGACAAATAGTTCAGAAAAGTGTTATAACTGATTGAAACGGAATTATTTTTTTTCTTTCTGAATGAGAGCGAGAAGCGGTCTTATTATTTTGTATTTTTATTTAACTTCAATAAATTCGGTACTTGTTCAGTAGAACTAAGAAAATATGTATTTTTAATTACAAATGTTTCCAATGTAATAACTAGAAATTGAGCCACAAAATACCTATTTATTTGTCAGGGTCGGATCCGACCCCACTTTGTTATCTACTACATGAATGTGCACCTTGTTGACAGGGGGTTAATGGCAATTTATATGTTCCGTTATATAAATGGTAATGTGTTTCTCTGTAATTATGACTCCTGCCAAAAAGGGATGGATTTGATGGTCATTCCATTAATTTCCGCCCAATAATATAACGCTTCAAGATTCCGTTGCAGCATTTCCTCATTTTCTTTCGAATTCACACTACGATATACTATGCAATGGTCTGCAAATAGCCGAACATTTGAGATTAAGTGTGCTAGTCGCTCGAGTCGCCGACCAGAGCGGTTCTCCGCTGTGCGTAGTCTACGCGTTACCGTTGTGACACTCAGCACTCGTAGTGTAGTTCGAGCAGTCGAGTTAACACTCGAGGTTAACACGAGTGTATGTCTTTTGACGTAAACTCTTCAACAGGGCAGGCATTAGCCAAACCCTACCTCACTCTCAACAAAAGTGATGTGCATCATTAACTTAGTGTCGCAGAATACACAACCGAAGCTGAAATGGAGGTCGTCCCCCCTGTTGTTACCGACCAGTAAAGCATCTGTGGGAGCCAGGAGGCCGCCTCAACAGACTCCAGCACGCAGTCTCAACATTCATCAGGCATAAACACTAATAAAGATCAGTCAGTAATTGTGAACCCCCAATGAAGCTAAATGTAGATCCGAGTAACAATAATGTGAACCCTCATGCAGACGGTGACCTAGAGTGCAATGTTCCCGTAGGCAACAAATTCCGAGTACTTGCTAAATTAACCCCTAACGCTGAACGTAATCGTTTTGAATACTTGAACCAAACCACGAACGATCTCTCTTCGCATCCAGCCAAATTCCTTCAATATTGTGTCGGATATAACCAATGTACGCGAATTCCTCATGGAACTGAAAACTAATGTCACAAACAATTTCATTACAGATGTAAAAATTACAATGTGAAAAACACGTGCTAAAAGTCAAACAGACTTCGTAAAATAATCTGATATCTGATCATACTCAACATAACTGCCATTCATTCAAAGATCCGTCAAACAAAAAAATTTCAGTCGTGTTTAAAAACCTTAACCATTCAATACTGAACCCGAAACATTGCAAGACCTACAGCAGCGTTACCCTTCAATAATTAGACTCAAAGACTTCTAAAGGGTGGCGATCCTATTCAGTAGTCGCCGCGGATTCAACGGTTCGGAATCCAGAGAACTATTTTATCAATTAACAAATTTGCAATCATCGTGCAAGTCCGAAGACAAAAAAACATAATGGCCCTCTTCAATGCCAAAGGTGCCTGGACTATGGCTATACCAAAAACAATTGTAATCACTCCATCCCTGTGCGTTGTGCGTCGGGAATCATTATTTAGTGCTCTGCTCCAAGAAGGACGAAACACCCTTTTTGCGAATTGCAGTGGGAATCACAAGGCTTACATAAAAATACGAGCTGCACCTACAACAAATAGTTCTTAGATAGGAAAAGTAATCTCAGAAATAAAAATAAAAGTAATGTAACAAAACTCCAAAGATCCTCTCCGCCAAAAATAATTCAAGTGAGCCGTTCCCGGGACTCCCACAATCCACTTCCTCGCACTTCGCAAAACTACCCGTTATTCTAATCATCAAACGGCCCATTCTAATGATACCCAATCAAACAATCCTATATTACCATAATAATCAACTCCATCACCAGTTGTATCATTAACTTCATTAACTCACTAATCCCATCTATAATTAATACTATTCAGGATTCTGTTGCCGATTCAATCAACAACAATGGCAGATAAATTCCAAAGCAATGAAATCCTCATTGAAATGCAAACTCAATCACCAACAAAAAAAACTGAATTCATTAATTTCCTCCATCATTACGGAGTGAATATAGTGTGTATTACCGAAATGCACTTGAGCAATTATAATAAACGAGTTATTTCTACGCTATAAAATTATAGAATCTCATATATCTTATTCAAAAGAAAGTGGTGTACTCATCGCGATAAACTCTATTCACACACATCACCAGGAAATTCTCCCAGATATACCAGGTTTAGAAACCATAGCAGTCTCAATAATAATTAACAATAACTCTTTGAAGGTCATACCTGCAAACAAATCTCCCACACTAAAATTAATAAACACAAACTCCAAAATTTATTTAATCCCAATGATAAAGTCCTGCTATTAGAAGACCCCAATGCCAAACACGTCAACTGGTGATGTCAATGCAACAATCAAGACAGTAAAATATTAGCACAAATAGTAAACAATATAATATCAAAATACACTCCTCCAGTGAACCCACTTACTACCCCGATGACTGTTTGCGTAAACCAGATATTCTCGACATTGGCTTAACCAACACCAACTTCGACTTTCATACGTCGTTATATACGAACTTGATTCTGTCAATAGCCCTGTATTACTCACATCGCAGCAATGGTTACTCAACATGCCCCATCGCCTAAACCGAACTCATTAAAAATTAAACTGGAATAAGTTCACCGAAAACTTAAATAGCGCAATATCCAAAATTAAAGTACTAAATACCGCTTGAAATAGATCAATCCTTTAATTTTCTAACGGACCTCATCCATGTAACCACGCAAAATTCTGAATTAACTAAACTCAGAATTAACTCACAAACCCCTCAAACAGTTACCCACAGGAATCTTAAATGCAATACCGTAAAACAGGACAAAAATACTCTGGGCGCACCTAAGAACACGAGAATTAAGAAAGAACTAAATCTAATCAGCAACGTGGTAAAAACAGCCTTATCAAAAATTATAATAACGAGCAGTATGTTAACTTAATCCAATCACAACATCAGCAACAATACATTATGGCAATTCACAGAAAACATCCTAAAGCAAAAACTCAGTCCCTCCTTTAAACCAACCTCAGGTAAAAGCCTTATCGTCAATACAGAAAGCAGAAAGCACTTGCAACGCACTTGACTTCGAGAGCACTTTCTGTGAAAACTTGAGTGCTCATCCGGTACATAATAAAGTGATACAGGACACAAAATCGAACTTCTTGGTCCGAATCAGAAATTGACTATTTATCTCCTAAAGAAATTTCAAAAATATCACGGATCTTCCTTATAAAAAAGCCCCAGGTCACGGACAATTCAATAACATAACTTTAAAAAACTGTCCCCATCAGCAATAGCGTACTTAAACAATATATTTATTCATGTTTCAGAATAGGTTATTTCCTCATAAATGGAAACACGCCACCATCATCCCATTGCAAAGCCAAAAACAAAACCCCACAGTTCCTGAGAGCTACCGTTCAATCAGTTTATTAGCAACCTTTTCCAAAATATTCGAAAAAATCATATTAAAAAGACTAAAAAACATCTTCATGCAACCAATGCCATCCCCAGGGTACAGTTAGGTTTTACTAAAAGATTATATCCAACATCAGTTATTAAGGACCTCCGAGCTCATTTTTACCGCTTTTTAAAAAAAACATCACACCATAGCCATATTTGGTGATATCACACAAGCTTTTGACGAGCATGGCACCAAGCTCTCTTATATAAAACTCATTCAAATAGGCACTCACTATACTTAAAATCAATAATCATTAATTTCCTAAACAACAGAACTTTTTCAGTCAATGACAACATCACATCTCCAACCCAGAACAATAAAAGCTGGACTTCCCCAAGGCTCTCCGTTATCACCCAGTCTATTCAATCTATACGTTGCTGACCTACCACACTAAATAAATCACGGTTGCGCAATTTGACCGACAACACTGCCATATTTTCCTCCGGTACAGCCCTCACCGATTTAAGAACTCATATCCAGCTTTATCTAAACATGTTAGACAGCTGGGCTACTAAACTTCAAACTCAATTAAATCTAGCAAAACCGCCGGCGAAAATATTTACATTACGGCCCTACCCCCCCACTTTCCTCTCACTAAATAACAATTCAAAAGAATGGTACCCCCCTAATAAACCTGTAAAATATTTAGGTTTATACCTAGATACGCAGTTAAATTGGGAAAACATGTAAATGCCAAAGTGACCCAAGCCAAAATAAAATTATCACAGCTACGACTACTAATTTATAGAAAACAGCCCATCCACTACAAAAACAGCCATAGCTTTACAAGACCATTTTAAGGCCGTATGCCTGCCCAATTTGGATCAACTCTGTCAAAACTAACATCCACCTGCTACAAGTCTTTCAAATAATTTCTTAAGAATAGTTGCTCATGCCCCTTGGTACCTACCAATAACCACTCACAATGACTTAACTTGGAAAAACTGTTGTCTTTTAACGAACAAACACATTACAAATCAGCCACCAATTTTTATTATAACCTACCTCAAATCCCAGCCCTTTCACTTTTCAAACTGGCCAAAAATCCCAATTTCCAAACACGAATAAAAAACAAATTATCCATACCATATATTCCTAAAAAATATTGCAGATTTAGATCCAGACTGAGGACGCAACATGAGATTCCTCCCCCTTGTAATAACATGTAAGTTTATATTTATTGATCTACGTACACTCTTCCAGAAAATAAATAAAATAAAAAAAGCAGATCATTGACGAACGCTAGAGATAGAAGAGGTCCAATGGCACTCCCCTGTGTGTCAAAGAATACAAAAAAACTTTAACAATTTCACAAAACTCTTGCATTGCTATGAAAACACAAAATGAAAGGGACACTGACTAGGCGAGGCTACCTGACTGATACAGTAGAAAAAATTAATTAGTGTAAAACATTGCAGAATGTATTGAAGGTTACGAGGCACACATGCTTAGATTTTTCCAACCAGACTACTCTCATAGTACCACAGCTCCTCCTTTTACACAGCTGTCTAGTAGAGGGTCTCAATGCACATAGAAAAAATGCCCTTCGCCGACGGGAATGCTTCATGCAAAGTTTTTGAGCATTCCCGTGTGGAGCGATAAGCTGCCACCGCACTGCCCGTTCCGTCGTGCCCAGCTCCACCCAGCACACTCCCCGCTAACCACCCTGACCACCGCCCCGAGAATGACACCGGCGCATGGCAGGGGGGTGTCTAGCCGGCCGGTCGGGGGGAGGGACGGACGGACGGAGGCGGGGGAGATAAGGGCGGCGACGGTGGTGGTGGTGGTGGTGCCGCGGCGCCGGCCCCGGCGGCAACGTCGTCGTCGTCGCGGCGGCGGCGGCGGTGACGGTGACGATGTCGACGTGACGTCATCGGTGTCGGCGGCGTGGGTGAAGCCGCGCGGCGGAAGAAGACGCACCCATGCGTAGAGGCGCGGGGGAACAATGATTAAGTAATTATTATTTAATTTTTTTTTTAAGTGGGACGCACGAATTTTCGTGTTGGCGCCCCCATAACACACTGGTGCAGCATGGAACTTCCATAATTTGGCGGGAGTACCACAAAGAGTGCTCAGGTGGGCGGAAGTCACTGGAACTTTGTCCGCGCCGAGAGAAAATGTGCTAACACTCTGGTATTCCTGACGTAATGCTTGCCCCAGAAGATAACTCTTACCCTATTCGGACTTTCTGTTTTCTGTCTCCGCAGAAACTCCGCTAATCCACGCCACCACCCTGGAAATGATTCCTGAATGTATTAATTTTGTGCAAGTACATGGTGTGGAATGACATCGAACGCTTCGGCAAAATCTATAACTACTGTGTCTACACTTCCGCCCGCGTCAATTTCATCTGCAGATCCTGAAATAGCTCGACTACCTGACTTTCGCATGAGTAAGTACTCCTGAAACCCATGTTGGTCGTCAAAAAATAGCTGTATAGCCATTTTTAATTCTCATTCTTGCTTAATATGACTTGCAATAGATGCTCCATAAGTTTGCAGACCATGACGTAAGACTTACTGCCCTATAATACATTAGATAATTTTGTCAACACTTTTAAAAATTGGTACGAAAAATCTAATTTCAAATCTTCAGATACTTTTGAATTCTTCATGGACACATGAGATATTCTAATTAAGTACAGTAATATTGTCCCAGTTCAATTATATCCGTAGAAATGTCGTCTGTACCCCTTGACATACCATTTTTCATAGATTGTACTTAATTCCGTGGAACATTACTTCAATATTAAACCGATTTGTAAACCGAAAACCCTAGAATTAAAGAATGTTCATTATTTGCTTTGAAAAACCGAACTGAAATACACATTAAACTCATTGGCTTTTGCCGCGATCGTCATTAATAAGTGTGTTGTCTTTTAACGAACAACTGGAATATCCTTTTTATTCCCTTCTACGAACATATTTATAAAATCCTGTCCTGTTATTTCCATTTCCATCTAGAATATTCTTTAAAAATGCCTCCTGAACAATTTTATTTTCTCGCTCCAATTCTTTTGAACCCTTTCGAAAACAAAATTCTGTTCTTAAATGCGTTGTCCCTATCTTCTTGTTTCGCATAATTTATGCATTGTAGTATTCTGGATGCGGATTATCTTTTTAGATTTTGCCAGCAAGAAACTTTTGAAAGCTTCGTATATAATATCTTTGAACGCGCCCCATATTTCTTCCATACCTCCCTTTTCTCAGAAAGCGGTTGTATTGTTCTCTAAACAAACCTTGAAGCACGTCTACATTTGCTTTTTGTATTGCGTACTTTTGTTCCTATCGTAATGCCTTTTCTTGAAATATTTTCGTCTAAGCCAACAAGAAACGCTTTGTGATCGCTAATGCCCTCAACAACTTCACAGGATATGAAAAATCTTTCGGACTAATTAAGTAACATCCAAAATCGCATCCTGTCCGACACACTTCGAAATACTTAAGTTACCTGCTGGCCCATACCAATCTGTTGACAAGTGTTTGGACTTTCCTCGGCTACCTCCCAGTTTGCGCTGGGAATATTTAAGTCGCCTCCAATAACAATAGCATGACCTTCTCGTTCTCTGAATGATCTCATCTAAAATGTATCCGTCGCTCGGATAGCAATAATGTTTAATATGGTTCCTGAAGTAGTAATTTCAATACCCATCATTTCAAACATTGTCTAATATCCATGTCTGCTTTGACGCCAATAAAGACTCCACCCTCTATTATTTCTATCCTCCTAAAGATCTTGTAATGGGAATGAAACTTACATAGGATCCGATTTTCTCAGAGAGCTACGACTCAGTCCTTATTGCCATGTCGGGTTCGCAGGCATCAAGTAGATTCCAAAACGCTATTTCTCATTAATTATACTACGACAGTTCACCTGCAACAACCTAAGAGATCCTTTCCTCACCTGATGTGTTTTCCTGAAGGTGCGTCCCTCGAAGCCGCCGCCGCGCTGCAACCGTCGCCTCCGCCGCGACCGTCGTCGCCTCTGCCGCTGCCGCCGTGGACTCTGCCGCCGTCGCTTCTCTGTCGCCGCCATGGTCTCCGCCGTCTCCATCGCGTCTCCCACGTCTCCGCCGTCTCACCAGTTCCCTCGTTCCGCCGTCTCCGTCTCCGCCGTCTTTGCCGCTTCCGCGTCTCTGTCGTCTCTCCCGTCTCCGCTGTCTCCGCCGTCTCCTGCGTCTCCGCCGTCTCCTCCGTCTTCGTCGTCTCTGCCGCCTCCGTCGACACCACCGACGCCATTGAGATGGACGCCGTCTTGACCCAGCGCAATCTCGGAGATACACCCGTTTGGATGCGCCAGGATGAACAAATCGTTCTAGCCACATAGTCCATGTCGCGATTTAATCTAGCGGACCCTAGGATACCAAAAATTCCTATGGCGAATGAAACCACTTTGCACTACGCAGACCTTTTAGCTGCTACATCAAGGTCATAGATATCACCCAGTGAGGTGGTCAAACGAGCGACATCTCTGTAGGTTGTTTGAGCCGCCGCGAATGATGACAGTTTCCGGGCTTCTACATCACAGGCTTCAATTTGCGATTTGAGCTGTTCCACGCGGATGCCCGGGAAGCATTTTACGTGGAGATTTTTGTTACTCACGTAACGCACCGAACACAATGCACTTGGGACAACGACTCCTCTCGTGTTTCGTTACCGGCTGGACCCCCTCGCGACAGCTGCACATGTTTGCTGTTGCCGTCGCCGCCGAGGACACCACGTTCGGGGAACTCACCGCCGGGATCGGCGAGGATACCGGGGCTGGCGAGGTCACCTCAGCTGGCAGAATAGTTGTGGCGGCTGAGCCGCCAACGTCGCTGCTGACACCACCACCTCTGCCACTCTTGGTTGTTGCTTCAGATCTTGCAGCTCCTGTTGAGTCGCAGCAAGCTTGCAACCACTTGCTCGAAACACTCGTGGAAGGTTCGACAGTTCACCTCGCAGACCACTTACTTCGTTGCACTCTACCTACTCCAAGAGACATCTACTGGGGCGCCACGTCGCGTGGACACCGCGCCATGATTTATCTCGACGCGACCAATTATTAACAGCTACAACAAACAATGCAAAGGCGTCCAGAGAAGGAGAAGGAACGCTATGCTTTTGTAGCACGCATGCCACGCGGGCGGCCCAGCCGCCGCTTCGGTCCGTTACACTTCCAGGTTGCAACCCATTATCCCTTTAACTGGGTGACAGCGCTCCCAAGACACGCCCGCTCACTACAACGTCCAGGCACAGATTATACCAGACACAGACTCTAAACCCGACTTTCTTGATATAGTCATAACCAAAAATATTGATTTTCCACTGCATCAAAAGTAGTAGCTGAATTAAACCTTGATCATAACCCGATCCTCATATCATGTAAATAATTTTTAAAGAAATTATATCACGAAATACTCCTTTAGAGAAACGTATCAATTGGAGTAAATTTACTGACCTAATGCAAAGTAACTGTAAATATCAACTCCTTTCCGTCTACTTCAGATATTGACTCCAAACTTCAAAATTTTAGTATGGTGATTTTCAAATCTCCATACCAGTGATTGCCAACTGGAAAAGGAATGACGTCGGAGCACTGTTTCCCCTCCGAGATAAGGCACTCGGAGAAGCAGTAGGGGCGACTGGGGGAGGGAAGGAGGGCCAGACGTTACCGAAAGCTTAGCAGTGGGTCTTTGCCGGTGTTTCAGGCACACGAGAGAGAAACCAACTACACCCGTCAATTTTCGTTTTCTTAGGGAAGAAAGGTATGCTTCTTTAGATATTGGAACAATTGTGAAGTGATAAGTGTGTTCGAAAGAACTGCAGTATGTTATAAAGCTCAGCCTACAGATACATTACGTTGCTTTGCGACCCAGAGAAATCTGCGAGAATTAATTCTGAGAATTAGCATAGCTGGCAATTATGGAATAAGTAAAGGAATTTGCAGATTGAAAATTATGGAAAATATTCTGAAATCATGAGGTTTTACCCATACAGAAACAAAACTGTACATCAATAATAATCAAGGCCAGAGATCAAAATTCTCTTACGTGACACCCTTCCGGTACTTACACTCATCGTCATGAAAAAAAGCTGCCACCAAGAAGGACAAGGCTGATTGCGATCATTGTTGGCAGACAGATAAACGGTACCACGCAAACGAAATGATTACATTTTCACGTTTGTAGGACCAATATTTACTGCGCTACACACCCACAGACTATACATGTTACTTTGGCGTGAGGTCACCATGTTGGCAAACACACGCGTCCAGATGTCGTAGCATGGAATTGTACAGGTCTCTAATGGAGTCCAGTGCTAGTCCATGCCATGCAGCCTGCACCTGAGCGCGCGATTCTTGTAGATGGTGGGTAGGGGTGGGTCGTTGTTCGCACGCTCCGTAGCACCCCTACATTCTCGATCGGGGAAAGACCTGGCAATGCGGCTGGCCACGGCAGAGTATCCACTGCTGCAAGGCATGCTCGGGAGATGACTGTGATATGAGGACGCGCGTTTTCCTGTTGAAATATGGCAATGGGCATGGGCGTAACGAACGACAGGGCCACCGGTTGAAGGATCTCCTGAACGTACCGTGCGGCTGTCACGGTGCCCCGGAGGAACATTAACGGTGAACGGACACCATGGGATATCGCCCCAAACCATCACACGAGGCTGGAGGTACATGTGATGGGCTACCTTACACCGCTTGTCGTTGCGCTCCCCACTTCACCTTGGAGACACCCACCCAGTGTCAACGCCATTAGAAGCGGGACTCGTCGCTGATGATGACCAACTGCAAGTCTGCATGGCCCTCGTTCCCGACACCAGGCGAGTCTGTAGCGACGTTGCTGGGACTGTGAGGGGCAGGCGTGATACCGGTCAGCGTACGGCAAGCCCTGCGTTTCTCAACCGCCTGGCAGTGGTACTGGCACTTACAGAATGTGACAGTACAGGCTGCACAGCCCGCTGAAGCCCCTATCGTTGCCGTTGGATCGGGTTACCCGTGGCGGGACCATCCGTCGGTCCTCCCTCATCGTGGTGCGTAGCGGACGTCCAGATCCTTCATGTCGTATGTGCGTGCCTTCCTCAATCCCTTGCCGCCAACATCGGGCGATGGTGGTGTCCGTACGACCGGTGTTGGCGCGCAATACGGCGACAAGACCAACCAGCCTCCGCACACCCACGGTGCGGCCCCCCTCGAAAGCGTGTATCTGGACACCGGCTGGAACCGGCTGTCGAACGCGTCGCCTAATGTGCATGCAGGTGACGCTCTGGCGACGATATCCAATGTCGCAAAGGTTGGCGCGGCCGTTTGAAGCCCTCTTTTCTAGGCCGGTGGGCGCGACGTCACGCCCTTACCCCCGACCCCCCAATGAGTGGCCGACCGTGAAAACGAAATTATTGGCTTAGTGAATGGTGTGAAAAATACTCACCAAGATTGCAGCGGATCAGTAGAGTCTTTTGGGGTGCAGATTTTTTAAAACGATTGTATTTGTTATCTTTTGTTAATATTAATTATTGTTTCAGAAAAACTAATTCGTTATATTATATACTATTTTATTAAATATTACTCTCCTAAAACGTGAAAACTGTCTTTTCCCAAAATGTTATTTAATTGAAGAATGGAAGTGTAATTACAGATTATGATGGAGAATCGGAATGTATTTTGAGTTATGTCATAATACAGGGTGTTTTTTTATCGTTCGCCGAAGATTCCGGCCGCGTCGCCCGTGCAGTCGAGAACTCGTTCGCCGGCAAACCACTGACTCAACTCCCGTGCTATCCGAGAACTACCGCTGCGCCGCTTAACGTACCTTAAAGAAGATGCTGAAAGTGGTGTCCTTCGGCTCGAATGCATTCTTGGCACCTCCGAAACACATTCTGATTTGCCCTTTGAAGTAAGTCCTCGAGGAATTGCTGCAATTTTCTCTTCAATAGAGCGCCGGAGCTCTTCCTCCGAATGGCGGGTTTTCTGCATACACCTGATCTTTCAAGTATCCTCACAGGAAGAAATCACAAGGAGATAGTTCAGGTGATCCAGGAGGATAGATCAGGTGATCCATAAGCCACGACAATTATACGATCGTCACAATAAACATTATTTAAAAAGTCATGGATCGAACAGCATTGTGAGCAGTTGCCGAATCCTGTTGAAAGTAACCATAATGCCTTTCTTCTTGTGTCAATTGTTCGAAGAATAATGCGAATATTTGATGTAGGTAAACCCCAGAAACCCCAAACGGTGGTGTTGAAAAAAATAGGTCCGATAATTCTTGTGGAACTCAACGCACACCACACTCCAATCTTTATGTCGTGAAGTGGTTGTTCGTGAAGCAGGTGATGGTTTCCTGCACTCCAATAGCGGTTGTTTTCGGTGTTAACGTATCCTCTCAGGTAAAACCACGCTTCATCAGGAAAAAAATGTCAAAGCTGGATCAAGAAAACCGTCATATACGCTCTGCAAAAAATATTCCGCAAAGCGAACTCGGGCTTCTGGTCACGAGGCTGCAACGCATAAACAACAGTGGTCTTGTGTGGCCGGAGCTTTAAAATCTTAGTGGCTGTTCTGGCTGAGTTCGTGGATAAACGTGCCTGTTGTGCGAGACGCCTCAGAGTCCGGAGATCTCGGAGATTGTTGTAACCTGGTAGAGATTTCGTTCATCTCTTGTGTCAGTACGTGGCGCTTTCGACACTTTTCTTTGTCAATTAAAATTCCATGGGTGCGAAGTTTCTTTACAAGCTTCAAAAGTGTTGACCGATGTGGAATATTCACGCCCGGAAATTTGTTAATAAACCTCCTGCGGCACTTACTGGCAGACTTCAGTCAAACGAAGGTGTCGTAAAGAAATATTCTCTGCTTCAAAGAAAATTTTATGTTGCACAATTGAACGTCCTCGGGACACTGGTGTATCGTCGAACGACGAACGCGCCGAATGAAAGGGGAGCTTCGTTTACAAAGTCCCCGGGGAACCGACGACGGCTCGATCGCCCGAGCAAGCGGCGCGTCATCTTCGGCGAAAGATAAAAATATATCCGGTATATTTCTATTATATAATCCTTAATATCGTATTAAATAATAATTTCCAGTTAAAAATCGTAATTATTGATTTTCCAAGCGAAACATTTTCCCCCATTTTCTTACCATCATTGGAACTCTGTGCGCTTTGCCGTCGCGGTGAGCTCTACCTTCGCTTCGGTCGGTCGATTCGGAGCAGATTTCTGTGACGTCACAGAGCATTGAGTTGGCAACCACTGCTCTAGAACCGATCAATAATACCAAAGATATCTCCCCACATTTATAATACTAAAAACCAAATTATTCTCTCCTCTGTTACCCGAAAAATTGATGATTTATTTAATTCAAACATTATTTTCGAAGGTTTTGGAAAACAATTCGAAGACCAGACGTAAAATAAAAATTGAACTGTCAAGAGTAGCCAAAAATAAATTGGGTAATCACCGCTTCGCTTCATTTCGACAGTTTCTAAATAAAATTGATCCCAGCAGATCTCTGGATAGCACCAAAAATACTAAGGATATAAACGAAATATCCCATTTAACCCTTAATTGGCGTGGTGAGTTTTGTTACATAACACAACTTCGTGGAAATATTTGACCCACATCATACTTTTTCATTCATTATGAAAATATGCAATGCTATTCGTGCTATTCTGTTTAATCACATTTTGATAGGATTTTCAAAAACATTGAGATATAATAATTCATATTAATACATTTTTTACTTAACTGAATAATTAACTGTTTTGCGACTGATCAATACTCAAAAATACTCAAGACTCTTACTGATCTCTGATTCGTACTGCTCAATACTCAAAAATAAAACCATTATTTTACCTGTACATTTTTAAAACCAATTTGATTTCGTATTATGATTTTCTGATACAAATACTTAACAATAAAATATGAACATTATTGCAAAAATTGACTTCTAACCACTCTTTACAAATGCTTGCGTGACAGACGTGACATATTGAGCGGCAACATGTTTCACAATTTGCTTTTCAGTCTTTTTTTGCTTTCCCGTATCAATACGTATATACCGAAGAAATATACGTATTTAGGGAAGGTTATGTAATGCTGCGCGAAAAAAAAAACGGCGAATTTGCGGAAGAAAAAACATTCCCGAGTCTTGGTAACGAAAAAGTGGGTAAATCCAGTTGCTGAATTAAGAACAATATCCTCTAACACGTGGTATAATCAAAATCCCTGTTTTATGGTGTCTTGATACCTAAAAAATCAATTGAAAGCAAAAACGTCCGTCCGTCTGCTAACACCTCTAAGCGCCTAAACCATAAGATTTTTTTCAAATTGAAGAAACCCTGTCTATCGGGATCCTGTCAAATCATTGAGATTTTGAAAGACATTCTTCATAACTTGGAGGTACATTACATGAAGGCCCCGGGACATTTCAAAATTTTCTCAGACGGTTCCAAATTGTTTTCTTTAAATTTCTTGTAAGAAAAACGTGTAATGTAGTAAAATACACTTATTAAAGTGGCATAGGTAATTTGTAGTTGTAGGTAGTGTAACGTCATAGGCTGGACTTCCTGCTCCGAGAGGTGGGCTTGCAAGGTATGGGCATGAGGGACCTTAAATATCCTCCCAGAACAAAGGCCACCCTTCGGAGGGAAGTCTAAGAGGGTGGTGGCGGGTTCGCGTGGCGTCGTGCGCAAGGCCGGGGGCGGCGGCTAGGTAGGTCCAGAGCAGGCGTGGCAAGGAGAAATGACGTAGGAGGCCATGGGAACTCGGCATTATACAAGGCCGTGTCGCGAGGCCGCGGGAGGGAACAACGTGTAGGAGGTTTCCTCGCGGTTATCCGCAAAAACTTTATCCGCCCAGGCTGGCGTGGAGTGCTCTACGTACAGTTGCCCACACATAAAATGGGCAACGGCCAAATTCAAAAGTCCCAGTCATTCCGCGCGTTCTGGCACACTGTACGGACGATAACGCCATCTGGTTCTTTCATAGTTAACAATTACAAAAGAACATTCTGAACCAACTGCCAACGACTGAGAAAGCTGATAGACTAGATTTTCCGCAATCATGATCTCTAGTATGAACGTTCTCTATGATACGCGTGTTTATCCGAATGATTGAGAGTATTGGCGTAGAAGGCACAGGGGGCGGGGATAGTCTCCATCGCGTCGTGATGCAAGCCATCCGATCGTCTACAAGAAATATATAAATAAAAGATAATATCATACATTACGACATAAAAAGTTCAGCACATGCAATAGAATTGGTGGATTTGAAAAGGAAATTTGGAAATTTTTAATTCTGATTTACTTGTAAAAAAATCAATTGAATATCCACTCTTTTAACGCTAAACAACTGAAGTTACGTGCACGAATATTACGGATCGGAGACGAAGAAATGAAGTGTGCGAAGGCGGTTCCAGGATCGGAAAAATAATTGGGAGTGGAAAGTTTTGGCGAAGTAATAGTGTCAATATCAGTGTTTACGAAATTTAGGTTTTTGAAACAATTAAACTAGGTATTCAGTAATAATTTTGCATCGCTGGTCAAAATTCTTATTTTGCAATATTCACCTCAAAGACAATTTGAGGACCCTTCGGGCCATATAGCGCACGTTTCGTAATGTGTTTATAACATTGTTAATCATTGAAAAATGTTAATTTGCAGTTTTCGGTTCTGGAATATAAGGAACCCTTCTCTTCAGAACTGCAAAACTTGGAAATTGTTTATAAATTTACAAATTTTGCAAAATAATTTTATTGTCTTTTCTAAACTGCCTTTCAATGACATGCAAAATTCCGCAATCCGATCGGCGCTATCTCCTTTCGTTTTCGAGATTGTTTATAAGAAATTAGCATGTCATGACAATTCCCATTTCTTGGGAAGTCAGCCGCAGTTCTCTCACTAATCTACCCTTCGAGCCGTTTCCAAATGCAAGGTGCATTGAGCGGCACTCTTTTCCATGCGACCGTGACACCAAAATGGTATTTGAAACGACCTTCAGAACTCAAGTCGATTGCTCAGCTAGTCAAAATCATGGAAACTTGATTTGTTACAATGTCCCTAAATACGTAAATGCCAAGGTCATCTAATGGAAACGCATAAATTCTCTGAGCATATTAAAGAATCAGTCATTGCAACAGCTACGCTACTACCTTATAATAGTAATAACATCCACAATTCTTTAATTTATTGTAATTTAAATGCAACCCGTGTCTCAGATAGGCAAACATTAATACTATCATTTAAAATAATAATAACCTATGTTAGGATGATTACGTTCAGAATGATTGAACGACCAGAATGCCATGATAACAAAACATGGTTCTCTACCATTTGACTGAAACACGGAATGAGAACGGCTTAGAATGTGATAAAAAGTGAAATAAATATTCAATATATTGATGTCGCCATTTTGGTGAAAATGCATAACCTAACTCGTTGGAAGCCGAATTTGATTCTGATAACACACTTTTGGGTGTCACATCACGCAAAGCCCGTACGAATTTTAAAATTTACTCAAAATCTGTTCCAGTTTTTTTAATTGTTAGCTAAATTTCAGTAAAATGCTTTTGCAATTAGATTTATGTTCGATTATTAGTAAATAGTCTCGAAATCGAAAATTAATTTGTTTTTTTATGATACTGACCTACACCACCAAAATGAAACCATATTTCCTAATGAAATCTATTCCTCAACTTAAGATTTTTCCATTTTATAGTTTGTAGTTTTTCAGAATATTATATTTTCCGTAATTTGAATATTTCGAGCAAAGATATGTTTCATTCGAGTGTTACTGTGTATTTGTAGTTCTTGTATAATATTGTCTCCCTCTAAATTGAAAAACTAGTGGTAATACTTTCTCGATTTCTTTATAACAATTACGTAATATTCAAGTTACACCCGAGCGAAAATTTCACAATTCCAACTGGATTGCATATATTGTCGCGGCCAATTACGTTCATCCTTAATTAAGAATAGCGGCATTGATCCGAAAACGTCGTTTAGGGAGTGTTTAGCATCCACGAAATCACTCTCCGAACTGGGATTTGAATTTGAAGAGCATAGGTTTCGAGATTCCATTATACAATCTAGCTGGTGATTTCCTACAAGTAGGTGCGCAACTATGGGCCACCTCATAAACTCCTAAATGGTTTCCGACATCAAAATACAGTTTCGCCTCAACAATGTGGAGTCTTGGAGCAAGTGAAAAGGTGTAGAGATATTTTTTGAAATATTTTTATTTTAGAGAAATTAAATCAAACTCTGATTTTTTTAAATTTTTAGGTGCAAATTTTTAGTGCAGCTAAAATTTTTAAATTTAGCAATAAATAATAAAAAAGGGGAATGCAATAATGTAACATATGTAATATTTGATAGTATTTTATATATTAAATTATACTTTCTGACATGAGCTTTTAAATGAATCCAGCAATTTTTGCTGTTGCAGCCGTCGCTATTGTCACGTTTGGGTAGGTGGCCTCTTTGAAA
>JAHLJT010006740.1:0-15526 GCA_031308135.1 Acheta domesticus
AAATGTAACATGAACGCATGGGCTGGGTCTGTGACACCCGGTTCAAAAACAAGACTTACATAGCACATATTTTGGTTATATCATTGTTAGAGAACTTCATTGTGTTAGTTTGATATAAAGAAAGTAATAGTGTTAATATATTATGTATTTCTTATTTGTATCAAAATATTTAGTAAATTTGAGTGAAATGAGGCCTCCTAAAACCAAAGACCTCATATAACTGGAAAAGTTTTCTGACATTACAGTTTAATTGACTTTAGTTGTAAGTAAAATTATACAAAAGTGACATAATAATCTATATCACAATAATAAATATTTCTAATGATACGAATACTCGATTACAGCTACACGAACGGATGAGTTGGGTCTGAAAGACGAAACAAATTACACTTATAATCACATATACAACTTATACTGCAATAACTATCACACTGAATGTTTCATTTGAAAATAAAAGAAAGGTAGAGAGGAGAATAGGCTTCTGGTATTATCTGTACATGATTGGTTGTAGTTTTTGTTACGTCTTGGGTCTCACAGACCCAACCCATCAGTTGCCGGGTTACAAAGTTTTTTAGTTAGCTCAATTTTAGCAATTGTATAATTCCCTCTTCCATCTTCAAGATTTTATAGATAACTGAGCTAAGAACATCGTATGAATATTTTGTTCTGTCAAAACGCTCGATTGTAATTGACGAAGAAGGAATTGACGGAGATAGAACACAGAAGACAGGTCAGGGCTGTAGCTAAGGGAGTGGAAATGCTGAAGCCGGTATAGATAAAGATAGAGGCAAGAATTTCAGCACCGGGCGAGAAACGGTTAAAACTGCACGTAGCAGTGGCGCGTCGACTGATTCGGCAAGACAATGTGTCAGTGGGTAGACAACTCCGTGAACATAGAATCGTGTCAAAAGTAGATCTCTACTGAACAGAGGTTACCGAGGGAAGCTAGAAATGAGGAAGGTGAATATTCGTAATGATTCGGTTGGAAAAAGGCTAGAATGTTGTGGTGATTGACGCGAACGTAGGAATGTAGGTATAGTAGGAACACAAATGTGGATCGGATAGTGCCAGCGGGAGAGTCTAAAAAGGCCCAAAGTAGAAAACAATATTTTTTAGAAACCAAGTATTTGAGATGGATCTGAGCAACAGAGGAGACGGTGTTTGGATGGTGAGGCGGCGGTTTTAAAATTCAATCCACGAGATTGAAGCTTCGTGAGAAAGTGAGAACTTGATGGCTGGCAGCTGTGGCGGCATTGGAGGAAGTTGAAACTTCAGCATTGCAGGTAGACGGAAGTGACGTTGAATGCATAAACAGAGACGTTGTGGAGGCGTGGATGCGGACGGTTTTGGTGGGAGGCAGAGACCTGGAAGGAAGTAACTGAGGGGAGGAGGTTGAGACCTAAAGATGCTCTGGAGAGGATAGAGAAATGAGAACAACACAAATCTGAGTTGGAGAGGATTATATGATTGTTGGGACACAAGCTGTGGAGGTACTGTGGAGAAGGCGATGGACGAAAGTATTGGAGGTGAATGCGGTGTAAGGAGGAGACGGCATCTGCGCGAACAGAGCTGCTGCAGAGTGCCGCCGCCAGTGAATAGACGTGGAAGGGTAGCGTGGCGGAAGCTGTGTCTACGGCGGAGGCGAAGGGAATCAAAACACAGGAGCATAATGCGGGCAAAGGGAGAGGCGCACTCTCCGTGGACAGAGACGGTGCGGAGTGAGGCCGGCCACGGGGATGAGGGGGAGGGGAAGAAGGGGCGTGGTCGGAGGCGGTGGTTGCGACGGAGGCAAAGGCGGTCAAAACACAGGAGAATAATGCAGGGGGAGGCGCAATCTGCGAGGACAGAGGCAGAGCCTTGCGGCAATGCGAATGGGAGCGGGGAGGAGGGGGCGTGGTCGGAGGCGGTGGTTGCAGTCCGTGGTCCGCGGGCGGAGGGATAATCTGAGAGGGCAGCGCCGCGGGAGGGCCGCGGGGCGGGAGCGGCCCAATTACTGTCAATTGGCGCCGCGCATCGCTCACCTGCGCCATTACGCGGCCGCTGCGCTGTCGTTAGGGAACAATGGCTGCGGCGGGCGGCGACGGCCGCTGCCGGGCGGTGGCGGCGCGGCGGTGCAGCAGCGCTCGCCGGAGAGGGTGGCTGCGAGCGGAACCACCACTTGGAATACGCGTTGCTCGGTCTGGAAATCGCCATTGGCGTTTATCGATCTATGGGGTCTAGGACGGTCCCTTGTGTCGCCCAAAATTGCATTTTTCTTTCTGAAACACTTTTTCTTGGACTTTCTGAAGCATTCTTCTTGCACTTCCTGAAACATTTTTATTGCACTTCCTAAAACACTATTGCACTTTCTGAAACATTTTTCTTGCACTTTCTGAAATATTTTTCTTGCACTTCCTAAAACATTTTTCTTGCACTTCCTAAAACATTTTTTTCTTGAATTTTCTCAAACATTTTTCTTGCACTTGAACTGCTTCCTGAACCGAGGTGACATTTCATCAATGAACGACCTTTCAGTAAACAAGTGCTTCTGCAATGCCACGTTGCGCTATGTCTCTATTACGACATATGTGAGGGCAAAACAGACTGACCTCTTCAAATCTTCCCCCAGACACTAGTTGATTTAGTATCCGCCCTCCTTGCATTCGTTTCTGCATCCCTATCGTTTTCTGCAAGTACATAAAGAGCTAAACTATTCATTTATTTTCGTCGTCTTAATTTAATACGATTTCTAAACTGACAAATTAAGGATATCAAGTTTGAATTTATTTGAATCTGCGCGAATTAATTATCAGACTCACACTATCACCAATGAAGTTGTAAATTACTGTACGGATATAATATTGACGTTCAGAAATAATAACATTCAAACATATTTACAGTACGTAAATTGCTGCTTGCCAGTCACACAGAAAATATACTTGTAATATAACATATATGAAATATAATAAACATTAATTGCAATTTTGTTTCTTAAGAATGAAGTAGGATTTACTTCCTTTACCTGTGCCCTGTTGTTTCGTTTTGAGGATTGATGATAAATTCTTTTATATTACATTCCTCATTGTTAAAATAATCGTATTTCTGTGAAAGTATTTGTCAATTACTCCTATATTTCGTTTCATCTAATTCGATTTATGCAATTGCCAGTGTCAAAAATACGCTTGAATGTTAAGTAGAATTCCTTTGAACAAATCTTTAAAAAGTTTCAGACAATTTTTCTTTGAAATATATTTTTACTTTCTTATTCTGAACTTTCTTATTTCTGACAATTACAATACAAAGATAATGTTGCTTTAGAGCACATAATAACCATCTGCTTTAGACTATTTGCTCCATAACTATGTGCTTTAGACCCCAATATCTAGTATTCTCGAAAAGCTTATTTCTACTCTATGTAAATGTCATCACTTTTCGTGGCTATTTTTAGTACACGGTGCTTGAAATTGACGTCCCTACGTCTGCTATTCATCCCGAAACAGATCATCGGAACGTAACCTTGAAAAACTTGCTGGCCCTTCAACATTCTCAATTGGATGTTTTCAGATAACACTACTAATGCTTACTGTGCTCAGTCTGTCTTACTTTTTAGCAAAGTGGCTAATAAAAAAGTCGACTGGACTCGCTATTAAAAGTGAGGAATGATCCCTCTATTACTTTTACGGCGATTCTTGCGCTACTTCTTCAGGAATCTCTTCTTATTTGTCGTAACTATGGTTCTAAAGTATGTACTTGCCTTTGCTCTCGATCCATCACCCGATATGTTGATAATTACGAAAATTCATCTTCCAGAGAAATTGTTGAATAAAGATATAACCATGTACAACGTTTAATTCCCCTTTTGGAAATGTCCAAAGCATTCAATCATATTAAAATTTATCCCACACAACTGTCCTCTGTCCTGAGTATCTGCGATGTTCGGATGACTGGGCAAAGTGAACACAGGCGCCTCTGTATCTGGGCGTGAGGAGTCTCTGCCGGTGTTTGATGAAAAGATGGAGCGGAGGCGATGGCGTGGTTGAGGGCGTGGGCGGTGCGGCGTGGCACTCAGCGATGCGAGGTAACGAGCCTTTCGCTAATCGGTGCCGCGCATCGGGGGGCCAAGCCCCACGCCCACCAACGCCCCAGTCTCCGCAGGCTCTGGCGCCTGCCGCTGTTGTTGCCCCTGCCACCCCATCGCCGCCACAACCGACCCACCACCGCCGCCGCTAAACCTCCACCACCTCCACCACAACCACCACCACTACCACCCTACCAACACCACCACAACCTCCATTACCATTACCACCACCACCAACCACCACCACCACCACACTCACCACCACTACCACCACCAACACTACCACAACTCCTTACCACCCTCACCACACACCGCCACCACCACCACCACCACTGCCAGCACCAACACCACCACCACAACCTCCATTACCATTACCTTCACCACCACACCGCCACCACACCACCACCACCACCACTGCCAGCACCAACACCACCACCACACCTCCTTACCATTACCACCACACCACTGCCACCACCATTACCACCACCACCACACCTCCATTACCACTACAACCACCACCCAGCCCCCTCCTCCACCTCTCCCGTCAAGACTATCAACACATCTGACATTACTCGCTGCCATCGTCATCATCCACCACCACCACCACCACGATCATGATCTTCATCACCACTACTGGCTCACCGCGACTACTGCCATCATCACCACCATCGCCAATCACCACCAGCATCGCCGCTCCTCCAGCTCTACCGTCACTGACTCCGCCACCGACACTGCCACCATCACTGTCACGGCCGCCGTCGCCGCCCGCACGCCCGGCGCTGCCGCGGTCGCGCCTGATCAATTGGCGATAGCATCGCCTTCGCTCGGCCGCGCGCCCTAACGGCGACCATGCGCCTGGCTGCCCCTTTGCCACACCGTCTTTTGGAGCGGTGATTTTCCACGCTCCGGAAGAACTCGCTAATGATGTGGCGGGTTTATCGAGAGCGAACAGCGCTGGTTAACAAATGTTCGAGGAAACGATGCAATAGCGATTTTCTGAAGTTTACTAATTGTAAGTTAATTTTCATCGAGGTGGTTATAAAGTACGGAGTAGGCCTGCATAAAATTAATGAAACTAGAAATTAAATCACTACCTAAAATATAATATTTGCCAAGGAATTTACGCATATTTGTCAGAGCACGCAAAATTGACATATCCTGCGATAGGTTAATTTTAGCCATTGACCCAACTCATTTCAATTGCAACCTAATTAATTTCAGTAATATACATTTTTGACCATTTTACAGTTAGTTTGGCATTTGTTCAGAGATTTAAAACCCATTTTTTCGAAGACCAGTTTTTTGTTCGAAAAACAAAACAAAACAGATGCCAATTTTCATTAAATTCAACATAGAATATCGGGGATTTATTGTAGATTCGGTACTTCTTTGGACACTTGTATTTTAGACTGTGACAAAGAATGATCCTGGTTGCTACACGTGGATCCTACTAGACCGAAAGTTTCCTAGTTATTTCTTATTATACAAAATCTCCACACACAGCTGAGATATGAGGACTACCAATTGCCTCCTTTGAATAAGCTATTAAGTTTGAAAAAACCTTTATGAAAATGGTAGTAAAACAGTAATGGTAAGTTCATGAAAATCGCATTTTCTCCTTAGTAACGAAACAATTATTAAAAGGTTCACTTGTAAATTATATTTACTTAGCAGGATAGTTATCTTCTATATAAATCAATTGGAGTGTCTATCTGGTCAATGATTTCAAAATAACTGCCTTTTTTATAATCTCATTTGCTAATTTAGAATAAATAAAAACTTAAATTTTTATACGATTTTTGTTAGTTTGTCCGGGAAACGGTAAGAGAATTCACCTAAAGCGTGATCCGGTGTAATCTCCGGAATGGCTTTCGATGTGGTTTCTCACCTCTTTGTGGGTCGTAACTTCGGAACCTTTTTTCTCACATTTTTTCTCGTATATAAAGAAGAAGGTTTGCTTTTTTTGTACAAATCTGCATACCGATATGAGCGTCATTTTGCCAGTATCTCTGAACAGTGGGTAAATTCACCAAAGTCAATTAAACGTTCCCAAAATTCCAAAAAAAATCCTCCTTATGCATTTTGATTCATTCCAATATCGCAGTTAGGTTCAGAGAAATTAAAGGTGAAATAATAATGAACGTTTGGCGGGAGTGTGCAACAATGCATATTTTTACAGTTGCCCATAGCAACGAAGTAACTATGATCGTAAGAAATATGACAAGGTGGGGGAAGGGCAGGTTGTGTCAGATAGATAGGATAATTATTGTTAATAAATGACAACATGCACGGTACTTCAGGTAGTTGTAAATATAAATATTATAGTGAGTGACCTATCGCGTATTTACATGCTTCGGATACTTCACTTCCCACCCAAACAGAAAAAGAACTAACGCAGTGGTTGACACAGCAAGCACAACGTTCAGTAACGAAAAAGATCAGAGTAGTAATTCGAACGCTTATTTTGATCGACCAAGACCCGTCACTTGAAGATTAACAAGTGGTGAACGGCCCATTCTATGCGAGTGAGCGAGCAGGAGTAGATGCTACATCCGGCATTAATTGCCACCCACCAACTGATGTGCAACTACATCAGAAAGCTCATTCTATGAGATAAATATTCTGTCTACAGTTCTATTTCATTTCATGAATTACTCGTGAAATTGTGAAAAAAGAAAATGAATGAAATTTGTAATGTGATAGGGGACAAGTACATGCAATGACGCATTTTGATGCTACGTTTTCTCTTTCACAGCCTTTTTTTAATCTTATCTTGTGTTCTGAACTAAATGCCATAATTTTCAAGTTCCTCAATTAAATTGTAAAGGAACGGAATTGTGAGGGAGGGAGGGAGGGAGGGAGAAGAGAGGGAGAGGAGGGAGGGAGAGGAGGGAGGGAGAGGGGGGAGGAGAGAGGGGGAGGGAGAGAGTGGGAGGGCGGGGGGAGGGAGGGAGAGAGGGGGGAGGGAGGGAGGGGGGAGAGGAGGAGAGGGGAGGAGGGAGGGGGAGGGAGGGAGGGGGAACATAGAGAAATGTGAAGAGAGCCAGAGAGAAAATTGAGAGAGACAGAGAAAATGTGAGAGAGACAGAGAGAAAATGTGAGAGAGACAAGAGAAAATGTGAGGAGACAGAGAAAATGTCGAGAACAGAGAGAAAATGTGAGAGAGACAGAGAGAAAATGTGAGAGAGACAGAGAGCAAATGTTAGAAGACAGAGAGAAATGTGAGAGAAGACAGAGAGAAAATGTGAGAGCGACAGAGAAGAAAATAGAGAGACAGAGAGAAAATGTGAGAGAGACAGAGAGAAAATGTGAGAGAGACAGAGAGAAATGTTAGAGAGACAGAGAGAAAATGTGAGAGAGACAGAGAGAGAAAGGAAGAAAGAAAGCAAAGGGAAGGGAAGAGGGGAGGAGACGCAGAGAAAAGCCAGATGTCTCCGGGTTCCGCTAGTTTAATATATTTCCAAAGGAGAACTCGTATACTAGAGAGAAAATAACTATGATTATTTTCGTATTGTTAATTCTGATTCATGCTAAACTATTGTGTTAAATATATTATTCTTATGAAAAACTTATCTTATCTTGTAAATTCATGTCATTGAACGTTACAGTATGTAAATTTAGTTTGTGTTTTTTTCTTTTTCTTGAGCTTTCTATAAACAAAGCACATCAACTATGTCATGCTGGCACAATTTGTAAAACAACAGTGTAATATGGTATGAGGGTTAGTGAGAAAAATTTATGAGTAGTAATTTTTTCGACAATCTTACAAGATAAATTTTACAAAAACAATTTCGATAGCACTGTGAAATATAGAAAGGATTCTTAGGGAGATTCTTAGGGACTGTGCATATTTCAGATTGTGCTATAAGTGTGTATTTTTGGCAGGTTATTATATTCTTGTTGTGTACCAGTGCATTTTTATATTTTGCCATTGCTCTTTTCGTGTGTTTTTTATGAAAGTGTATTCAAATGAATACAATTATATTGCGACTGAATATTTCATTCGTGTCAAGATATTTTGTTTTCGCCTTTCTCACTTATCATCACCATTTCCCTGAGATTATTTTTTTTTAAGATTTTTTCCTTTTTTGTTGTCAAGTTAAAATTCTGGGCTGCCATTGTGGGGAAGCTACACACTTTCTTGTTGTAAACCAATTTGTGTTGTGAGAAGCTCCAACAGCATACGAGTGAATGCGAACCTTGCAGGAGCCAGTTTGGTGCAAAAGCTTTCTCTGAAAGAGAGCTTTATTCATATTATCAATCATACAGTCTACAATTCTAACTTATCGATTTATTGCAGATGGTCTCCCATCGCATCATCACCGCGGAAACCTTATGGCAAGGATGCGAAAAAACATCTGAAAAGTAAGTAAAAACATATTGGTAAGATTCGCATGTCAGGTACTGAATTCATTCTAATTAGTAGACTTTTCTGAAGCTAATTAAAGCTACAGAAGACAAATTATTAAACTAGAGGTATTGAATGAGACCAAAATATGACAATGAACTGTGTGTACACGTTTATAAGCTTTATAAACATCAATTTATTCATATTTAGTATTTGTTTTGTTGTGAGGTGTGCTGAAAATAAGTTTTTAAACCGTTTTTTTTTTCAATTCAGAAACATTTACCATATGCAAATGAGTTATTTTATGAACTAGTTTTTGATGGCCTTTATATTTTCTTAACTATAGATCCTACTTTTCTGTGGATTGATGGCAGAGCAATTTTCAGCCGATTGCAGCAAATGCTGATCTATTTTTGTTGGATGTTTTGCACTTTCTTTCCTATTGTGGAACGGGCCGTAGTCATGCATGCATTTTTCTAAACCACTCATTTGTTTGGGAAATCTATATGTTTCTTCCAGATATTGGTCTTGCGTCACTACAACCGTATACACATTTTCAGTACCATTAGCAGACAAACAAGACACTTCGAACTATTACTTTTGTAAGTTGCTTCTCAGGACATGTTATAATCCTTTAAGTCGAGGAAAAATATGAAGTATAATAATAATTGGGCACATTTGTAGACATGGAAGTTACGTGTTCTCTGGTTTCACTTTTCTTACGTAGATTAACACTTGAAACGATACAGCATCACAGAAAATTGTTCGCAGTCCCTCTGCAACCGTTCCACTCACACTCATATCAATATCCATACTCACCCATTCCGGTATAATTTATTTGCTTAGGCTCCTCCCTACTTACATCTAACGTACATGATGAAACCTCGCCATAACAAACAATCTCGGGGTCACAAAATTGTTCGCTCATGATGTTTCCACTGTAGATTGATTATGAAAACGGAAGTTTTTGCTCTGGTCTAGAAAATTGTTTGCTTTAAAGAGGTATCCGCACATGGGAGGGGACCCGTTCAGAGAATTTTTATGTACTATTAGCATTTCCCATTCACAATATCCGAGGCCCGTTCGTAGTACAGAGAAAGGTATGTAATGATTCTAAAAAGTTGTTGCCCGAATTTTGACGGATATTTTGGCTACACCTCATACCGAAAATCTCTTTTTTTCAAAACGTCCCTCTGTCCTTAAACATAAATTAGTCTTTCAATTCAGGCAATAACTGTATTTAACAAAAAATGCAACATGATGTCTAATTTTTTTTCATCCAGTCACTAATATGCAGTCTTTTATAATTTTGCCTACGCCTTTCAAGTAGTGAGACACATTATTTTGTAATATATCCTGGACAAGAATTTCATTTCTATTGCGACAATAATACACGTAATCAATAAAAGAGATTATCACCCGCAGCAACATGTCTCATCCCCAACCGCTAAGCAATGAATCGTTTGTTCTATAATGAAAGCCACCCCAGCGACTGGTGCCTCTCCCATCAGAGAATTCCGAGATGGAACAATGAGGATTCAAACCGGACGGGAACATAATCAAATTGCGGCACGTATTTGTACATCGACCACAAAATTCCTACCTTGGTTGGGTTTACGAGGCTGACTTCGTTACGTTAAACTATTTACTACGAGGTCTATACAGTTCCCCGCAGCATCGAATTCCGAGCACAATCAATACGCATTGGATGTCGATGGTCTGATCGGGCGTACAAGCAGTGAGCGTTGTGTGTGGAACAGTATCTAGTTGTATCAAGTCATCCGACTTCAATTGGGTTCATTGGTGTTACAGCGTTTATCAGTTATTTTGCTTCAGTGGTGTAGTTATTCGTTGTTGGTACTGAAAGTGACATTGTGAATGAAAATGATTATCGTAATAATTCTTTTCTTCTAATGGAAAATAGTGATAAATATCTTTAAAATTTAATTATTATAGTTATTTTGTCCGACTATTGAAGAAGTGTGTAAGTATTGCATGTTTCCGGTGAGTGAGTGCATATTATAACCGTGAGGTGGCAGGTGTCCTCTACCGCTGGATCAGCCGCTGTATGCAGGCGAATTCTAGCGGCCGGCTGCTCTGATTGGTAGTTTTCCGTGATTTCTTCGATCATCACTAGGCGAATGTCAGAGCGGAACCCTAACAAATGGGCTACGGACCGCCCTCGATCTTTGTTTCTCTCCTTGTTCTATACTCACCCCTTTCTTAGACACTCACTAACATTCACTGCACCACCACACTTGTCGGGAGCTCAGAGCTTGTCCCGATGGGGCGGTGCCCCCTGGTTGGGGAAAATCTCTTCAAGCCGACATAGGGCGGCGCCGAATTTTGCCATCCAGCGAGGAAGGTCACCGCCACGAAGGAAGCATGCACTACACTTAGAGGACTAATGACCTTGGCCGTTGGCGCTCCCAGAATCACTACTCAATCAACCCACCACTGGAACGTGATATACGACGTGGACTTACTCTCCTGGTACATGGAGTTTTTCTTCTCCAGGTCTCTCTGTCAGCAGGACACCTCCCCAGATGGGATAGGTTTCAAGTTCCCAACACGTCTTTCGATGATTTATTGTGTATTGTTTGTGTGTGTGTGTGTGTGCTTGTGTAAGGGGGGAGAGTGGAGAAAGGTGAGGAAGAAAATTTTATTGGTTCTTATTTTGACAAAGAATTCTGTTAAATGTAAATTATTTCGTAATTAAGTTGCATAACGCAAGGTCAGGGCAATGAATAAAATATGTGGGACACACGTCAGTTGATCCAAAATACGTAACTAACACTTTATGAAAAATAAAAAAGTAACTAAACTAAACTGTTAACTTCTAACATCTGACCAAGCCTTCTACAGCATTTCGAAAAATATGTTTGTCATGGAACATGTCTCATCACAAATTATTTGTTTCGCGGTTGACTTAACGCTCTCTCGAATCTTAGAGGTTTTCAAGACATCTACTTTTACACATACACAGCAAAACTTTCATGTTTCTAATTCTCATTAGAACCTTCAAAAATATCCAACCCGTCAAGACGTTATAGCACAAATGAAACTAATTTTAATTTATTTCGAAGAATAAGGTGATGCAGCAATGCCAGACCCTAGGCCGCGACAATTTTGGTAGTGAAAAGTCGGGTCAGAGCTGTCGGAAAGTTAGCAGTCTGAACGATTCTCAACTCTTGTTCTCTGGGAATGAATAAAAGAGCAGTGGAAACTAGACGCCGTCAGTCCGCGCTGCAGTCAGGTGTCTGGAAAAACAACCGTCGGCTTACGGGTGCTATGTCACTCCTGGGGCAACGTGCCGCCAAACTTTGGTACACTTTCGGTGAGAGGTGCTTTCAGCCACATGGAGGTCGCCAGTGACACGATAAGCAATGCTATGATCTAATTAGCATTAATATTGACTGAAATTGGGAAGAGATAAGTAGCTGTATGATATGAAAATTTAATGACTAACAGTATAACACTTAGTAGAAGTATGACTCTTTGGGGGCGCAAGGGCTTTAAACAGGGTAAAATGTGAGTTTCCTTCTCCTCCGAATTTGGGGGAGTCCGAGGTCTTCGGGATAAATAATCTGCCTTGTGCAGTGTCATTCAGCAAGTTGCTTCAACCTCTACTAAGCTACTACTGCTAGTAATAATAATAATAATAATTATATTATTATTATTAATAATTATAATAATCATAATACTATACTACTACTACTACTAATTATTATTATTATTATTTTTCCATTACATCACGACTAAAGATGTTCTGAGTCGGCTGAATTTAAAATCTACTCCAGGTTGCCACCAGCTACCTAAGGAGCAGATCCGGTCACTATCAGTGCCTCTACAATACTTTGCGCAAAATGTGGGCTGTTCCAAATAAAGCAATTTCTTGCACTTCCCAGTCTTTTGAATTACCTGGGAGTTTAGACAAGTTCTTACACAAATTTTGCGGAACAAATCCCAGAGCTCCGATATCTATCGGGACGACCTGTGCTTTTACGCCCCACATTCGGCTGATCTCGATTTCCAAACTCTTGTATTTAAGACGTTTCTCTGCCTCCTTGGTAACGACGTTTTGATCGCAAGGTACAGCAACATCGATAAGTAAACACGATTTTTTCGCCAAATCCCGGATAACTATATCGGTTTGTTTGCCGCTATCGTGCGATCAGTTTAAATTTTTAGTCGTTATTATTGTTATTATTATTATTATTATTATTATTATCATAATGACACTCGTAATAATGCTTACAAAATGTCCACCTTAACATTAACAAAACAAAAAAGCAATGTAACCCGCGTGCGCAGGCTCCTATGGGAGCTTACACTGTAGCGGGACGCGAGAGTTACGTAACAATCTTCTTATACTAATTACCAAATGATAATAATAATAATATAATAAATCAAATAAATAATAATAACAATCTAAAAACTATTTTGCTCAAAATTATTAAGCAATTTAGTTTAGTGAACCCTTGATTTTAAGCTAGAACATAAAAAACAATGTAAGTAGGATGTACAAAACAAATTATATTAACTTTGTTAAATTATTATTAACAATATTTAATTAAATTAAATTATATTTAATTTATTTTGCATATCGTATTTACATTAGTTTTCTTACATTAGTAGTTCTTAGTTGTAGCTTAAAATAACTGTTCTCTAAACTAAGTTGCTTAATACTTTGGAGAAAAATAGCTTTTTAGATGATTTTTATTGTTATTATTATTAAAAGTATTTGGTGCTTACAAGGGAAGTAACAGATCCTTCATGTCGAAACACCCCTCGAAATTTTTATGATTCACGCAATGCACTATCTGAATCCCATATCCAAATATTAGCTGCCAGTTTCCACTGCAAGGCTCCAAAATGGAAGCTAAAATCTTAGCTAGCAATGGAGTGTTGCGGCGCCGCTGGACATCCCTACCAGCGTCGAGCGGGCGGCCGGCCGGCCGACCGAACCGGCCGAACAGACGGGCCACAGCGGCGAGCCGGCGTGCAGGCGAAAGCCAGGAGCAGTGTCTCGTCGCAAGTTAGTGCGGCACGAATAAAAGCAGAAATGACTGGTTTCCACTGAATGCTTAAAACAAATGTTTTCGGCTCCACGCACAACGAATAAAACTTCATTGTCACATTCTTCTTCACTTGGTTTTTCACAGTTTCATGGCAATATTTGACGGGCGCTACAAATTTAGGAGGCCGTTCTGTTTATGTACCTTGTAGCAAACCACGAATGCTTTATCATATTTTGGAAACGAGGAGATGGAAATTGAAAATGAATGAATTGCAATTGAAGAATTGTGTCTCTATCGGAAACTTTGGCACTAATACTCTTGTGAGACACAATATTTTCTGATAAACGGCCATACATAGCATTCCACTGTCGGAAGAAGACTTATCAGTGTTTGGATTTTTCCTGTAGTTCCGGGAGGTATCTGGAAGCAATTCAATTGTCTTGCCTGGAGGAATATCTTCAATACAAGTTCTGACATTGTACGTGGTCCACGAATCTAAAAGCAGAGCAAATTTTCACTTACAAATGGGAAGAACACTTCTTTAAACCACTGTTTCAACTCTATCTTTCCTTTTTTCCTGATTTTGTAGTCGTAACAATTATGTTTTCGGCTTGAATCATTATTTTGGAGACAACAGGGCCGAAAAATCCTTTTGGTTCCTGCAGTACTATAAATAATATAGGCAACAAAGATCCATCCATACTTATTGTTGGCATTATAGTGTACGAGTGTGATGATGCACCTAACTGATGGAGCAATCTGTGTATGACTTCCACCAACAAACGACAAAGCCCGTTTTGATCGCATTTCGCGTTCAAATCCACTTTGGTCTGTATGCGAGTAATGTGAAAATCTCTCTTTGGCGTTTTTGAGAAATTCTTCTACAACCACACCCTTTTGTGTTTCGTCGTGAACGTAAGTGCGTGATACAAATTTTGTTATTTTCCTGCTCTTAATTTTGTGTGCTTTTTTAAAAGATTGATCGAGGAGTGACAGGCGGAAATCCTTATTTTTGCTGCCAGTTTCTTGTGAAATTTCCAGGGTCCACTGTCGCAGATCTTCATCATTCACATTTTGATTCGTTCTTCTTACAAGTTCAAATCGAGACCAAAGTTTCTCATACGTAATTTTTTTGTGTTCACTAGGATTTGCTGTCATGCTTTCCACTTGCTTTTTCCTCAAATATAGTTGTCTCTCTGACATCACGCGGCGAAAATTTCTACGGACATGTGATATTGAAAACGTTTCTTACCGCCCGTCACTCAAACAGAATTCCACAGCTTTCTTGTACTCGTAGCTAATGCTAACATCCCCATTTGTATTTTTCACACGGCTTGTATAATAAACCGAACCGGAGGATTTGCAAGGTGACTGACTTTTAGAATCACTAGTTTCCGGAGATTCACTGTCTGATTCTAATAAACACTTTCCCATATCATCACCCGTGGTAGAAGTATGCTTTTGGCAGTCTGTATCACTGTCACTATCACTTGATTCACAATTACTTCCTTCGCATACGAGGGTCGATTCCTCGTAATGCTCCACTCCAGTGCTATTATTTTTCGATCAATTCGATAATACATTGACCCATTTCTCGTTCTTTTTCATTTACTCTTCCCTTCGAAGATACACCTTTGTTACCACAAGGCGAACTCAACTATGTTAACGGGATTTAACACACTTGCTCTGTAGCCATTGCAGATGTTATTTCTTTTGTAACAGCGAAAGATGAACTGGGTGCGAAACTACGCAGCCCTTGTTTATTGCAGGGCCGCTGACGGTCGGCCGACTCATCCGTGACCTTGGGGTCCCTCGCGCCAGCTCGCCCGGAGTAAGGGCTGCCCAAACGGACCGGTAGAGGCGTCTATCTTTTTCCTAGTACTTATATGTGTTTTTTCAAAGCTTTATTTGGAAGACTTGCAATGGAAACTGGCCGCTATTTTTTCGCATACGAGTTTCTGGTATCAATTAGCATATGCCATTAAAATTTCGAGGTGTGTTTCGACATGAAGGATCTGTTACTTCCCTTGTTAGTAACAAAATTTTATGACGAGATCGTTGACATCATTCACATTAAAACGGTTTATAATCGTGACCCGT
>JAHLJT010006741.1:0-27476 GCA_031308135.1 Acheta domesticus
AGTTCTCACCACCGGCCACCCTCCTCGTTGCCTCTGCATGTCGCAGCGGCCATTTTCACTGAGATATGGTCTGTGTAGCTCTGCTGTGCCAGGCGGCTTGTTCTGTCCTCCAACCCGCCTCCTTGCTCCGAAAAGCGCCCGCCTCCTTGCCCGCCTCCTTGCCCGCCTCCTTGCCCGCCTCCTTGCCCGCCTCCTTGCCCGCCTCCTTGCCCGCCTCCTTGCCCGCCTCCTTGCCCGCCTCCTTGCCCGCCTCCTTGCCCGCCTCCTTGCCCGCCTCCTTGCCCGCCTCCTTGCCCGCCTCCTTGCCCGCCTCCTTGCCCGCCTCCTTGCCCGCCTCCTTGCCCGCCTCCTTGCCCGCCTCCTTGCCCGCCTCCTTGCCCGCCTCCTTGCCCGCCTCCTTGCCCGCCTCCTTGCCCACCTCTTTGTCAGCCCCCTTGCTCGGCCGTTACCTGCCCCTTGCCCGCCTCTTTGCCTGCCGCCTTGCACGCCCCTTGTCCACCATCTTGCCCGCTCTCTCGCCCTCTCTCTTGCCCACCCTCTTGCCGCCTTGCCCTTTTTACTTTCTCGCCTTACAAATACTTCGTAGGAGGAGAAAGTTATGTTGTGCGCCGGAAAACGGCGAATATTTTTTCTATTTTACACACTACTTTCTTCTTGTGACCTTTGCTATAGTCTCCCTTTATCGTGGTCATAGAGATGAGCTTGTTCACTATTGTCTCGTAAAAAATACTTGGAATGTATATTACTAATTTTTAATGAGAGCAGAAATGGAAACAAAACTATGAAGCCTCAGGCAATGTTAGAAATGTCTATAGTTTTGTCGGTTATGTAGGAAAAATCCATAAACCATGAAAGAGTTTTGATTTTGACTGAAAAATGCAAATTCTTTATTGCGTTATTCCGCATATTCTCATACTACAAGGAATTAAAAAGTTTCAGTATTCACGTGTGACGTTTCACAGCAGACCTTTTTTGCGGCTCCAGGTCCCTATTTTCCTCACTGTTGGAGCATTTTTGTCGCTGCAGGCCAATAGTTTGCGAATATTTCTCCAACATTTGATACGCTTCTCTGAATGTATGGCTCCGCATTATTGGTTCTTTGGGCACAATTTTTTTAAATACACTGATTTTAGGGAGAACAAAGAGAAAATTCCGAAAGTATCTTGAAATATGTAGATTCTCTAAAATGTTTTAAATATTTAATAAATGGTCAGTTCTAATCAGATATGTTTTAAAACCGCTATTAATATGGAGAAGTGGTTATCCTGCTATCTCGCGTAGTAAAACATGCGAAAATAGGACATTTTGTTTCATTCAATACTTCTACGTTGCGATATCGAAACATTTCAATTGAATTCAACAGTCATTCAGTCCACATACCAAAACGTATTCTGGTAATGTGTACGTAATAATACGCGCTAGTTATCTATCAAAAAGCGTGTAGTTCTCATTAAATTAAAGATAAGCTCTCATGCCCAACTATTTATTTGGATTCGTATCCTGAATCATTGAATTTGCTACTAATAACCCCTTCCCCCCGCGATAGAACGCATTGACAAGAATCATCAAAGCCAAATCGAAAAGCACCCCCCCTCGTCTCCTCACTCACGAGATGCCGCGCCCGCCCCTTTGAAAGGGCAAACACAACACACGCGTCGCGGCGTAAGAGGCAAAGGCCCGGCCCGGCGCAGCGGTGGGTGGCCTCTTTATTTGGCACTGCCAGTTTTTGGAGCGGTAATAGATTCTGATGCGCGGAAATATTTTTTCCTTGATCAAAGCCTTTCCCGTTCCGCCGCTGACGGATGGATGTGCTAAATGTCACGGCCATTAAATAAATGCGCGTGCTTCCGCCCCGTCGGGGCCAGTTGGAAAGCAGACTGACGCACGCACACGAGCACGCGGGCGCGCCTGCGCGTTTGAGCACGCGCTCCGATGCGATCAGATGCGGGTGGTGAAGTCTACGCCATTGGAGGTGATCTCCGCACTCCGGGAGAAAAGAAAACAAGTTCTGTTTTTGCGTATGCGTTTGGGTGCGTGCGTGTGTGTGTGTGTGTGTGTGTCGAGCCGGGAAGGAATTTCCTTGTCTTTCGTTATCTCTCGGAGAGGATTTGGCGATGCTAATTTGCATTCGTTGAAATTGCACGGCTGCGTTTAAAAGGAGAAAGTGTTTTCGTGTAAATGCTCTGTCATCCTGATTGTGTAATGACTGTGCGTATTCTTGGGATAGAGAAATGTACGTGAGGAATTAAGGACTCGGAATTAGATTTTGTGTTGTTTTTCTTTCAGAAATGTGAATTACCATGGTATAAAACTTTGCTTCGTAGTATCTCTGACAATGAAATGTGGCAGTATGGGGATGGATCTCTGTGCGTGAATATTATTTGCCACTTGCTTAATTTTATTTCAGATGCATAAATTATAGCTTGTTCTTTGCAATTTACAACTCTTCTCTAAGGTCGAAAGATAAAAAGTATCAAACGTTTGTGACCCATTGACATTTGAATAGAGTAGTACATTTTTGTACTTATATATTACATAATATTGTTAATTGTTAACGTGAGCTAATCTCAAAGTCATTTTCCGCGTAGTTGTGTGTCGTACGTTGGAAATTAAAGTATAGGAAATAGTTTCCGAGAGTTTGAAGTTCTAAATCAATTACTTTTGCTTTGATTCTACAATTAGGTTACGTCGCATCATCCTCCGTGGCGAAAAGACAATTGCGAGAGCCAAAACCACCAGATTGAAAACCACCAGAAACACATTAAAGATAGTAAATAACTCATGTGAATCTCAAATTTATCGAATGAAAAAAATTGAGGTCTGATTACATTTTTGAAACTTGCTGAACTCTGATAACGTTTTAGCTGGAGAGATACTTCGGGTGTTATATTAATATTGAATTAATGAACTTAATTTCAAGTCATGTTTAAACAATAATATCTCTCATTAAGAAGAGAACTTACGTATTTAATATCTGCGCAGAAAAGTGGGAAACTATGACAATTAAAATTTCACGTAATTTTCAGTCACGCTTTGAACTTGAAGAGGTCAAAACTCGCTGCAAGACTTCACCTCCCACCGGAAAATGGAACTTCTGTTTTGCATGAGCGATTCATAAAGTTTATGGCGCTCGTGTAGTAAGAAAGGAACAGGACCGGCAATAGAACTCTAATGAGCTATTTCTCGTAGAGCACTGACTCCTTCTCTGTGTGTGTCTCTGTCTCTTTGAATGTCCCTTGTCTCTTTCTCTCCACTCCTCTTGCGTTTTTCCCTCCCTGACTCTCCTTTCTCGCCCTTTCTGTCGGTCTTTCCTTCTCTCTTTTCTTTCTGTCTACCCTTTCTCTCTATGCTAGACTCTTCTTCCTCTTCCTTTCTGTCACTCTCTCCTTCCTCTATTTCTGTACGCATTTTCTCTCGCTCTCTCTCTTCTTGCTGCCTTCTCCTCTTTCTGTCGGTGACTGCTTCCTCTCTTTTTTCTCTTTTGCCACCCTCTCCTTCAGTGACTTTTTCTCTCGATATTTCTCTCTCCCTCCCTTTCCCTCTCTCCTTCCCTCGCTCTTCTACCTCTCTTCCTGTCGGTTTCCTTCCTCCCTTTCTGTCACCCTCTCTTTTAGTGTCTCTTTTTCTCTCCACATTTCTCTCTCTCTGCCTTCTCCCTCTCCCTCTCTCTTTCACGCACACACACACACACACGAAGCCACTCCACGCCCTGCCCGTCACCTCCGCAGCCCCGCGCGCGCTCCGGCTCTCGCGCCGCGCCGCCGCCGTCTCGGCCTCGAGCAACTAACGAAGGGATTGTCGCCGCGCACGCGACTTCACACCTGCTTGCTCCCGCAGGCGCAGCTCTGTAGCGCTCTAATGAGCCTCGACAGGCGCCGTTTGGGCTGTGAACGTTGGCAATTATTGGGACAATATGATAATTGTGTAGAATTATGATACATTTATTCATAATCCTATTGCGATTTAGGTTTGCACTGAAGGTTCCATAATTTCATGTTAGTAGAGTGCATCAAATTAATAACACATAATCAAATTAACTGTTATAGTGAACTGAGCTTTCATTTAGTGAAACTTATATTTGGAAAATGTTTGTTAGATTTTCGTGTAATTTGAAGGTACAACTAAAACCATTCTATCGATAAGTGTAATTTTCTTAGTAGCTGTATTGAAGAGAATTGAGTATTGTATATGGTAATAATCGGGTGGCTCAAAAATCTGTAAGCTTCAACTCAAAACTTTTCAATTAAATTCTTCTGAAATAATCGACTATACTGTTTATTGAAGTTAAAACGGTTCTAATACAACTTCATTATTATTATTTGAAAGTAGGTATTATGAAATATATTTCATGAAAACCCATCATCCCTTCGTGGAATCGTCGGTTGGCACGTGTACTTATCCTTTCTAAACAAATTATTCTTGTTTGAATATTGTTTTTCGTAAGATTATTCAAAGATTGAAATAATTACAACATGAATATTATTCATATATATAATATCATGTTATTATTACAACATGAATTTTATTCTCATTTTTCTCTTACACGATTTTACAATCCACTCCGAAGTACGACTGTCACCCATTTTGCAATATGAAAATCATATAAAAGAGAACAGATTGTCAATCTAGTAAGGCTTAAAGCGAATCACGTCCATCTCGTGAATTAGAAGGAAAGTAAGTTCGTAAATTACAATGACAATGCGATAAATTAGTCCGCGAGCTGGTCAGCGCCGGCGACGAAGCCGAGTCTGAGCTTCCTATTGACAAACTTGTGGAGTTGAAACAACGTGGTGGCGAGCGTCGCCGCTGCGCGAGGTCCGCGCTGTTACGAGGCCCCTCGCTAACGAAGGGATTGTCGCCATTTGGCTCACGCGCATGGCCCCAGAGTCTTTCAGCTCCCGCCTCTCTCTCTCTTACCCCCTCTCCGAACCCTCTCCTACTACTACTCCTCTCTCCGAACCTCTCGTCCTCCTCTCCCAACCCTCTTCTCTCTAACCTCTCCTCTCCAGTCCCTCTCTGTATTCTTTTCCGATCACTCTCCTCCTTTTTTTTCTCCGCACCTTCTCTTCCTCGTCATTCACCCTTGCAAACCCTCTTTCCTTTTCTCCGATCACCGTCTCAGAATCTCCTCCTCCTTCTGCGACCTCTCCTCCTCTCCGTTCCCTCTTTCCTTCACTGAAACTCGCTCCATCCCCACCCTCCCAATTCTGCACCAACCCCCTCCGTTCGACCCTCGCGCCACCCTCTCCACTCCCCGCCCGCGTGCCGCCTCTCCGCTCCGCGCTCTCTGCCTCGGGATGAATCACGTGGGTGTTCTTCTTTAATAAATTAGCCCCCGGTGGCGGCGTCCTCTCTCGAGCGCCCTTGAGGAGTGCAAGGCTGCGAACACGGGCTAGGCCAGGGCGAACAAGCGAATGGAGATGGCCAAGAGGAGGGAGTGCAGAGGCAAGTACAGAATGCGTAGAGGGGGTAAAGGCACATTAAAGAAGACGATCTGGTGAACATATCAATTAGAATACCACTTGTTATTTAGGCTGTAAAGAACTGTGTGGATATAGATAATATAAAGTGTGTGATGATTCCGTTAATGAATTACCTCCCGACGATACCCTTTACGATTACCCATGAAGCACCCTTTACGATTCAATTCAATTCATTTCAATTACGCCATATTTTTCGTGGCGGGGCTCAGTCCATTGGGCCTGATCTTCCGCTTGACCACTCAAATTCCGTTCCGCTCCATTCACCGGCTAGAAGAGAAAGGAGGTTACACTCGGGCAGCAAAAGAGGCGATTTGAATTTTTCTCAAGGCTTCTTTTAGGTTGAGGATATTTACAAACAGTCAATCTACAACATGGGTCAGCCGGCTTTAGTTCCCCTACAAAGGAAGGCGCAAGGAGGATTTTCGATTCTATACGGTTGTCAATAGCATACGGGCAATGGATGGGTGGCCAAGGGGTTCGGTATTTTTATTGGGTGGTAAGTGACTAAATATATTGGGAAATAGTAAAGGAACAGGGAGGAAAAACAAGGCTGGAATGTTTAAAGCGTCAAATAGAACAGTGAAGAATAGTACAGTCGGTGAATACAACGAGTTTTGCTGGAGTCTTTCAATGTGCGAAAGCAGAAAACTGATACTTTGAACGCTGAGAAAATAGGTCAGGAAACGAGACGTTATTTCTTCTTCTTGTACTGATTGGTTTGGAACTTGACTAGTCCGTTCCGGCTTCAATCTGGTTGAGCTGCTCCTTCCACCTTCTCGGTCTGCCAGGTTCTCTACATCCCTGAGGGTAGTAATTGAGCATCTTTCTTGGAATCCTGTCGTCAGTCATTCTTTGCATGTGACAAAACCAGTTTGACCTACAGGTGTGTATTAATGAATTTAACTCTTGTACATTTAATTGTTCTCTAATTTCAGTATTTTTTTTTATCTAATCGTGTGAATCCAGTAATCCATCTTAGGAATTTCATTTCTGAGGGATGAATTCTTGAAGCGATTTTTGCTGTTAAGGTCAAAGTTTCAGAGCAGTATGTGTTGATTGGGATGGCAATTACTTTGTAAAGTTTCATTATGGATTCTGTCCTTACTTTATTTTTCAAAGTTCTTTCAAGTGTTCCATTTATATAGTTAGTTTATATAGTTTATTTTGTATAGTTGAATATGTGAATTTTGTTTTCTGGGTTAATATCTTGATAATAAGAAATATTAGAATCCAGGTAATTAATTGGGTTACCTGCGTTATTTTATTTTCTACTACTGTATTTGATCGGATGGGACGTTTTCCTAAAAAGGCCGTCACTTTTGATTTCTTCTCCGATATTTTCAAACAGAAACCTTTTGTTACGTAGTTTAATTTATATGTAAGAGTTTGGGGTTCATCTTCACTTCAAATAAGTTATTTTCCGTTTCTATTACACACTGTTTCTCGGTTGTTGCCTATTACTTCAACAATTAGTGCACTTCCAATTCTTCCAGTGAAATCTCGAGCTAAAACTAAGTAATTATTTGTATTAAGTGTCAAGAACTTGTAGATAGTTATAGAATTCTTCTACTTCATTATTTTCCTCTTCCAGACAGTAAACCCCAATTATTGTAAGATATTCTCTATCAATTCATAATCTTACTTCTATTCACTAATGAATTCATACGAACTTATTATAGATTTCCAGTTGTGATCGATGAGAATTGCAATTTCTGCCTGTGCTCGAGTACTGATGTCCACTGTCCACACTCTGCTATAAATCATTGTGAAATATTGTAACTCTTGTCTTCCGGACAATTTTTTCTTCGTTTCTCTGATTATACCAATGCGTATTGATCTATCCTTAAATGCCTTTTCTAGTTTCATTGTTTTTTTATGGATGCATCGTACATTCCAAACACCTATATTGATTTTCTCTTTCCGTTCAAAGTTAGTTTTTCCTTAGTTTTGCCAATGTTGTCAACAGATGGGTTAGTCTTATTTAACTGAAGCTTTTGAGTAATTCACAATCCTCCTGGGTACACTACCAACACATCGCAGGGTAAGGCGGTTGATGGGGCTGCCATCTCATAGGCTCCGTCCTGCTCCTTTCCTAACCCCGAGAGGGAGGTTGCCCCATTCGCCTCAGGTAACCGCCGTTAACAGTGCCGTTATGGTCTTTACCCTTGTTACCCCGGGAATGGGTTGTAACATATTGGACCGTTTCTCAAAATACGTTCGGGGCGCTCCAATTCGGAAGTTACTCGCCATTCTGACATTCCATCGGAACCGCCTATCTCGCGTCTGTTGGTCGACCCTTATTGCCGAAGGGATTGGTTACCACAACCTTTGTACGAATTGCTCGACACGACAGGTTCCTCCGCTTGTAGGTGAGAGTGTAGTTGGGATAGAGAGGCTAAGAGAGACTACCTTGAAGAGTCCTTTACTATCGCATTACATCGCCTTGGACGTTATTTAAAAACGCGACTATATGAAGACGTAGTAAGTGCCGGGATGCACGACATGAACATGCCGAGACGAAGTTGAATCGCCATTGCAGTAACAGGAAACAAAATCCATATGTGAACAAAATAGATTAATAAGACTCGTTCAAAAGGTTGTAGAATTGTAAACGTATTAGTGGGAGAACGAATAATACCTTCGAAGTATTGGCCTAAGAAAAAGACATAAGTATAAATGTTCATGAAAATTAATGAAGGAAAATCGTACGTTTTTGAGAATGTAGTATGGTATAAGCAAAAGGGTAAATTTGAAAACGTACTAATGAAGACCCTGATAGAAACGACGAAAACGAATAAATATTGAGTAGGTAAATTAAACATAGACAGATGGAATAAACAACTTTACAAAAATTTAGTTTTGTTCCGCAAAGTCAACGAAAAAGGGGAAAATACGGCAGATGCGTGGCTGAGGAAGAGTAAGCGAGGGAACGCGAGAGGAAAAGTCGACAGAATGAAAGGGACAACGTGTGTAGACAAAGGAAAACTAATGTACGTGTGTAGGTAAACGGCCAGCCCGAATGCTACAACACGAGTCCTCGAGGAAGAGCGTGCAAAAGGGGAAATAAAAGGGCCTATTTCATTCGGAGGGCACAAGTGCCGCGAAAAGGGCGGACGGGCGGGGAAGTAGACAAGTGGACGTGAGAGCGACACACCCAGTGGACGGGCGTGCAAGTCAGCGGACGGGCGGGTGGGCGAGCGATTAGGGGGAGGGGCGAACGGGCTAGGCCGGCATGCAGGCAAGTAGGCGAGCGGGCTAACGAGTAGGTGAGCAAATGCGCCTAGTGAATGGGCAGGCGAGCAAGCGAGTGGGTTAGAAGGCGAGCGACTGGTTTGTTAGGCGAGCGAATAGGCAGGCGAGCAATCGAGTGGGTTGATGTGCGAGCGAGTGGTTTGTTGGGCGAGCGAGTGGGTTGGTGGACGGTGAGGGAGAAGGCGGGCAAACGGGCGAATGCGTTGGCTGACGGTAAGGGGGGGGTGAGTGACTGAAGCGAGAGGATGCGTTAGCGAGCTGGGTGCGTGGGCGGGGGTCAGGGTCGGGGTCGTGAGGGCTTCCTGAATGCCGAGTTAATTTTTAAGGCCGAGGCGTCGGGTGCGCTGGGTTCCAGCCGGGATGAGATCGCCTCTGGCGGGAAGGAGGCAGAACAGGGGCGCTCTGTAAATAGAACGACGCGTACGGTGCGGAGCCAGTCGGCATGGAGAGCGGCGAGGAGTGGGTACGGCGGGAGGAGACGTGGCGGGGTGGAGCGGAGCGTAGCAGGGCAGGCTGAATCGGAGCAGGGGCGGAGCAGGGGCGGAGCAGGGGCGGAGCAGGGGCGGAGCAGGGGCGGAGCAGGGGCGGAGCAGGGCGGAGCAGGGGCGGAGCAGGGGCGGAGCAGGGGCGGAGCAGGGGCGGAGCAGGGGCGGAGCAGGGGCGGAGCAGGGGCGGAGCAGGGGCGGAGCAGGGGCGGAGCAGGGGCGGAGCAGGGGCGGAGCAGGGGCGGAGCAGGGGCGGAGCAGGGGCGGAGCAGGGGCGGAACAGGGGCGGAGCAGGGGCGGAGCGGGCCGCGACAGGGAGGAGCTGGGTAGGGCACGGCAAAGAGGAGCTGTGGTAGTGCAGAACGGTGCACCGTTGGACGGGACGATACAGAGTGAGTGGAGGGACGGAGCGGGCGGAAGAAGGAGGGAGCTAAGTTGGGGATGAGGCAGAATTGAGGACGGGGCGGAGCGCGGGATGGTGGGGAATGCGGAGCAGGCCGAGCAAGGCAGGTTAAGCGGAATAGGAATAGGTGTAGGAATAGGAATAGGATGTCGAGGCGCGCTGCATCTCGTGCTTGGTTACATCACATACCACCGCGAACAAACCTGTTCCAGTAATCTGACCAGTGTGTTATATGTTAAGTTTTTAGTTAAATGTGTTAATTCCGTAAACTTGCGTAAACACGATGTTTAGGAAACGGGAAAATTCCCATAATTCTCACATGGATATACACTGGTGTTTGTGAAAATTGCAACACCACGAAAGAGACATGCTATTACAGTCAAAGCTATACGATATATTAAATTCCCTACCCATACTGTCTTTAAAAATAATTCACTGGACAAAATTGCCTTTGCCGTTGTGATTCACATATTTTCAAAATTAAATGCTCAAAATATGCACATCATTTAATTTCATTATTGCTAAAAAAGTATTATAATAATAAAGAGTTTTTCAAATTTGTAAACACTTTTCTCGGGGGAAGAACCAAACTATATTTTGCACTGAACACCGCAATCCCAAACACCTGCCCTGCTTAAAATGGAACTTCATTAGAAATCGAATGATTATCTTGCAGAATACAACACCATTAGCTTTGTTGACGTCTAAATGAAGCACTTTTTAAGAAACTATTTGCAATCTTGTGTAACAGAAAGTCGAAGAGCGTTTCATGCTTGACGGATTACAAGAAAGTACAAGGTTGAATCTAACACTTCACTTACTGTATTGAGAGGTAAATCTGACAATGATTCAGTGTTTTTCTATTGAAAGAAAAACGTATATATTCTGCCTGTTCCAGAAGTAAATTATTATTTAATTCTGTCACAGTTTCTCACTAACTTCTTTCTTGGTTACACAGCCTCTTGTTACGCATATTTGTCTCCGGTATCAATGCTTGTATCTCTGTTATGTTATTTCTACTATGATATATCTGGTATCTCGGCTTGTTATTTCACACACATGAAAGCGTTAACACTGTAATAAGGGCGAAATGTTTGCTGGAACAGTAATTGTAATTTTTGCTGTGAACACTGGCTTAAAAACTTTTAATGATGAGTTGGGAAGTCAACCCATTTTGAAGGAGAATTAATATTAATTATTGACGTACCATTAGAATTCCTTTTCATCAAACATTCACTCTGATGTAAGTGCTTCTTTGTATTTGGCACAGGACTTCAATCGCAATGAAAGGGGAATAACAAACATAATGAAGCATTGAGAAAGCACTTGAAGTGGATGCATATTGTCATGGCAGCGCTTATGAAAGAATGCACATTTCGAAAAATTGCTCATAGTGTAAACAGCATATATCTGATATTTTAGACGTTTTTCAATTATCTCAAAAACACATTATATTATGTTTTATCGACTGCCTCAGACATAACAGGTTCGTTTTCGTTTTAACAAAAATTACCCACTTTTTCGTTTCCAGGGCTCAGCAATAAAAGGATTTCTGTCGAAAATTTGCAATTTTACAGCGGCAGTTAGTGTAATTTGCAATTACACTTACTTTCTCTTCTTATGAATAAGGCGAGAATGTAAAACCATATTGTTTGAAAAAAATATTATCTTGAAAAATTGTATTGTAACTTCGACGCGGTAACTGTAAGAGAAGACATAATTTATTATTCAGTGCTCACCTGCAATTAATCGCGTATACATAATTGATACATTATATACATTTTAAATACATGCCAAAGTTTTTCAATCTCATATTAGAATTGATGGTTTCTAATACGGATACAGTAATTAAATATATTGTTCTATTTTACAAATTAATCAGATTGCTTTGTTTGCTTACGAGACAGGTGCTGGCGGAAAAATACTGACGAATGCTTTTCAAACAGAATGTTTGTGTATGTACGGATTTGTACATTTTATATTTTGATAATGCTCTTGAATTCTACCGAGTCCTGGAAATGTCGCGAACAGAACGTCAATTTGTCTGTTGAAAATAGGTGTAAATGAATGTATTGAAAGGTACTATTCATTAGTTATTGTCCTCAGAGGAATTGATTTAACGCTTAACCAACACAACTGACAGGTGCATAAACCGTCACTGAATTACGTGGAATATTTTTACAATTTTTCAGTCCTCAGTAATAATATTGTTCATTGCAATTCTTTTTAACATAATACATATCTAGCTTTAAAATATACTAATGTTTAAACTTAAGTGCGTGTGTACCATAAATTACATCAACCTGCTGCTCAAATGTAAATGCACGTCTCTTGTGACCCAAGTTTCCAGATCAACTCTCTTAGGGGCATCTTCGTTATTCCCAACTTAACAATATAATAACTTATTTTACATTAAATTTTATGCCGTCGTAATTGAAAAACCATCTTCTATTTTCAGAAATTGAGTTTGAAGATAAAAATTGTGGCTTCACTCCAGTAAGAAGTTGTTTGAGACTATCGCAACCACACGTTACAATTATCTACTTTTATATTTAATACCCACGTCACTAAAACTACTACACACGCTTGACTGAACATTAAAAATAAACAAAAACGTTGCCTCTTGAGTTGAAATGGTTCGGTATTTGATGATCCATATTCCTACCCCCCTCTCCTGGCTCTAGACGAGTTAAGAAGTATTGTATTCCTCGTTTTCCTATTTTACGAAATTCAGATATTCTAAACTAAATCATCACTATTATAAGATATTTGTATCATTCACATTTATTTACATTTTTCCTTAAAACTTTATTGTTTCAATCGTCTTTATCCTAAACTCTCTTGTGTCGGAAACAATTCCGAGGACGCGTGTAATGCACAGATCAGCAACTAAACATTACACAAAAACGCACTACACATAAAATATGCATCCTAATTTTAAAATATTGCTTGTAATACCGAGTCATTTTGATATTGATCTATTGGCTTACCCTCGATATAAGTAAAATAATTGGAAATTTTCAACTTGACACCCAATTAGCTCTCAGCTTTCCACGTAAAGTTTGACTGCCGTATTAGCCAGATTGTGCCAAGCCAACTGTCTCAATTCTTTCTCAATTTATTCTTTACTTTCCCCGGATAAGCGAATGACATCACTTGAAATGGGAATTGTTGGATGAACTAATTTTGCACTGCATTTATTTAGGTAGAATTATTTTATATAGGAGAACTTGGAAAACGCGTTCCCCCTACGAAACTGCTCGAACCTCTGCTGGGGTTGAAACCTTGTTCTGGAAGATGATAAACCTGTCCTATCCTACGGCTCGACAGCCCGCTACGGGGCTTGGCCGACCAGCTGTGACCCAACCTCTCGGCCATGAAATTAGGTTTGTGTGATTGGCATGAAGACATTCCTTCAGCGTATATACTGGTCTTCATAACCTTTGAGTGCGACATTTGTAAGGAAATCGCACTGTTGTACTTTACCCTGCCGGGAATCGAACTCGGGGTTGCGCCGTGGAAATCGAGTACACTAACCAACGAGACGCCTTATGGGCAGATGATAAACCAGTAAGCTGTGCCGTTCACTGTGGTGCCGAAGGTTTTTTCTTAAAGATTCAATACAGTTCACAACCAAAGTTTAACAATCCTTGAGATTTTAGGCTCCACTCCCGACGGGGGCTTGGGTGATGATTTTGTGATTTGAGGCACGTTAACTGAATTGGTCGTTAGTACCGTGAATGTAGTGCATGTTATAATCTGTGTCAATGAAAGTGTCAATGAAATCAGGCGATGACCATCTCGTTGTGCCCCGTTTCCTCTCTTTGGGGATGAGATCCGCCTCAGCTGGATCAAGCTCTTCATGCGTATATTATTTTTTGAGAAATTACAAAATATTCAAAGATGTATTTATCGAATTCTTAGAAAAAAGTTGTTTGGTAAACTTGTTTGCCGAGTATTACATAAACAGAATATAAAGAAGTTTCAGTTTAAATTCTGCTTAGTCTTTCATTGTCAAGGAATATAATATTAGGATTTCAATTCTAAAGGTTTTCTTCTTTGCTTTACAAAAATAAGTTCTCTGTTGTGAACGTTCCCCAGGTTGAAGCCGCGACGAAATAAGACATTCGAGTCGCCCGCATGGCAGCCGCTTCTTCAGTTCGCGTCTCCTTCTATCTTGACGAAGTGCATCCCAAGATAGCTGCGTGGGAAGCGGCCCTCCTTGCTTCCAGGGACTCGGGGAAAACCTGCCCTTGCCACCCACGCCGCGGTTGCCTCGTTCAAACTCCGGGGACAATTCATTCACCTTCCAAGAAAAGACACTTCCGCTTTTTCCATGTTGAAGATTTTTCGGTCTCTTCATTTTTCTTCTGGTTGCTTTTTTTCAGTTTTATGAAACAGTTTGTACCGAGCCTTTCTATTATTATTTTTATTAATTTAAATAACTGATCTTCTCAAGATTTCAATGACATTCCGTGTTTTTAATAACATTATTAATTCTCTGCTCCTCACTTTCACCAACGTGCTACCCTGGAGATATAGGTGCTACCGTAGAATTATATAAATAGTTTTTGCAACTTTTCAACCTATGTGTCGTATACTGGAAACTAATGGTTTACAAAAGGCTCAACTCCATGTTGTGAAAGTATTAGAACTTCAGTAGGTCTGCTGAAGCTTATTTAACAATATTTTAAGTCAATGGTTACTATGTGAAATAAGAGTAAAATTAATCTTGATTATTGTTAACTAACTAAGCTTCAGCAGACCTCCTGAAGGTTAGTTAACAATAATATCTTAAATCAATCTTAAATTAACTGCTAAATAATTTAGCATTTCACTAGTACCATTTCAAAGTTAAAAATGTATGTTAACGTGGTGCGACTCATTGATCTTTAAAGCCGAGAATATGGTTCAGTGAATGATTATATTAAAGAAATAATATGTTATGGTCTGAAACTTCTTGATCGGTTGTAAATAAAACGTTGTGTATTCATAATTATTTGCTGCATGAACATCCCATTCATCTGGTGTAATGGTAATAGTTCAGCGGATACACATTCAACGATCACATACACGGATTCTCACATGCACACACACATGCGAAAAAAATGAAAAGCAAATAAATGGAACGAAAAAGGAACTTCGAAAAATATTCGTGTTTTTCTATTTCGTACTATAGCCTACATTTTTTTCCTCTTTCTCTCTCCCTTTCGTTTTCACCGTCAATTCCTCGCGGCCGCCGCCTCCCCTGCCTCCGCCGGCGCCGCCACCACTGCCTCCACCGCCCCCGCCGTTCGCGGTCGAGGCTTCGCTCACAAAAAGCGGGAATCGCTTGTGCGAGCTTCCGGTTTTGAGTCGGCGCTTTCCAGAAATAGAACATTCCACGCACCGGCGCGGCCGGTGTCGTTCTGTCCTGGGAATTTATGTATTTACATTGTTCCTATTTTTGGGACGCGAAGCAGTCCTGCCAGGCTTTTTTGAGGCAGCCCGTCGAAATGTCTGCAGAGGGAACACATTCATGGAGAACGCTCCTGCAATCGGCAAATAACGAACATTTTTCTTAAGTGGGTTTTATGTTTTGCCAGGTTTCTACGGTTTACTTTCCATCAGTTTGTATGACTTTTTTTTCACGTCTAGGATCATGCACTTTGTAACAAAATGAAAATGATATTTTTACACTTACTGCAAAAAAATTGTAATCGAGGTGCACTCTCATTGTCTGGTTTATAAACACACATTTAAGTGATTTGTATTTTCTCCTCTTTATTCGGCTTTATTCGAATTCTTTCTTTTATTATTCTTTCTCTCTTTCTTTTGTCTTTGCTTCTTCTCGATTTCTTTCTTTCTCTCTCCCTCTCTCTTTCTTCCCCTTTCATTTTCTCCCGCTCACTAGATTTTTGAATGAGACATCTGAACTACTGTACTGATAAAAAGTACTTTCAGGACGAACTTTCAGTTGTTGAAATGGCTAAATAAGTTTTGTATTTGCAATCGATCTGTCAAACTACTAAATAATATGCGTTGGGTAAACAAAATCCATTCGAAATCTTTAATGCTAATTGTTTCTTTCAGGTTTTTTTCTATTTTCTGTAGGAATCTGTGAAAAGAAAGGAAGTTCTTATTCCCTTTAAAATATGCCAAGAAAAGAAGCTAAGGCTGTCAACAAGCATTAACAATTCATTGAAGTTCCAAGGAAGCAAACAAATCCAATCCAATGTCAAGTACAATCAACTGTGTGAACCAACTGTTACTGAAGCCCGCCGACGAAAGAGTGAGTGGAAGGTATTTTCTCCAATTACGGTGGAAATGAAGAAAAATCCTTTGGCCTCTAACGGCGTTTGGGCAGCAATTGTGGCCTCTAGAGAGCATTTGGACACGTGCTTACCGAGGTAATTTACGGAGCCCGGAGAAAGACCTATAAAGCGTTATTGTTTATTTTATTTCTTGTCAGAATCACACGAACCGGAAAAACACATAAACTTAAAAGGTTGTAATGATTTTCCCCTTCTACTTTTCGAGGAACTCCTTGTAAATGAAGAAAAATATGAGAAAGGAAAGAAAGAAGCGGTGCTAAGTGAAATAAATAACAACTGACAAAAAAATAAGTTTTGAAGACTGAAGATGGAAAGTTCGGTGTATGGGGACTGATTAAGCTGCACGAAGGTAGGTGGAGAAAGTTTAAAAAATGGAAATGCTGTGTAAATGAGAAGTGACCTGTTGTTAAAAAATTAATGGCGCAATAATAATTACCGTTATTATACGTTTACTAAGAATTAGGGAGCTGCGAGCGTCGTGGTTGTAAATATTAACAGACATTCTTTTATGCCTAGTTTTATTGCATGTCCCTGTGTTACAGGTACAATATTCGTGATATTTTAAGAGCTTCAAAGAGATATCGGTTTACGAAAGGAAGTGTGAAATATATGTATTTTAGTACAGACCACGGAGTATTTCATTTTCATTTGCTCACTTTTCAAATCAGTAAATCATTTAACATTTAAAAAAAGTTGACTAATTTGTTAAAATACTCGTAATTTGTTCGAAATCTTTATAGGGCCTACGAATGTTAATCATTAAAATGTAGATTATCGTAGCCGTACCTCCAGCTTCTTGAGAAAACGGTTTGAGTGTTAATATATACTTATAGTACAAGTTATTAAATTACATTGTTTAGTGCGTACAGTATCTTCACTTAAATATAATTGTCTTTACATTACAATTACACGGAAGAAAGTATATTTTTATTAAATATTGTGCAGACTCGTACATTTCGAGGGTAATTCAATTTAAAACATTTTGTTCTTCTCCCAACACAACATTTAGTTGTAAATTTGTTATATATTAATATACTTGTATAATACAAGTGGTAGTACATGCATTCTCAAATGAGCGAAGTCCTTAATCACTAACTTTTTGTTGTAGTCTCTCATAATTTAAAATCAACTTCATTAATCTATTAATAATTATCTTATGGGTTCGAGCACCTGTTCCATACAACTCTTCGATGTTTCAATCCACCGGCAAGTCACTGCACATTTCAAGTCAATATTTAACCTGAAAGTGTACAAACTGTCAAACAACAAGCCTTTAAGTACTGTATCCGAACAAATTATAATTTTTTTGTGGGAGTTGAACCCATCGAAGAAAGGAAGCATCATTATCAATTTTGTCTCAGCAACGGAAAGAGTAAGTATTTATTAATTGTGGGCACGTTCAATACTTAGATAATCAGATCTGCGAGTGTCGTACATGTTGTATCCGGGGAGGTGTTGGTGTTTCTGCTTCTCTGGAACTTGAGATCCAGTGCCAGATACGTCGTTTTTTGTTGTTTTTTTTTTCACTCCAGGTACATGCCTCCCCATCGGGGCACAGCTACAGCCGGAACAAGCTCTGAGCTCCCGTCTGATTTTCCAACAAGCCTGGTAGTGTTGTGTGTGTGTAATAATAATAATAATAATAATAATAATAATAATAACAATAACAATAACAATAACAACAACAATAATAATAATAATAACAATAACAATAACAACAACAACAATAATAATAATAACAATAACAACAACAACAACAACAACCGTTTTCTCAAGAAGCTGGAGGTACGGCTACGATAATCTACATTTTAATGATTAAACATTCGTAGGCCCTATAAAGATTTCGAACAAATTACGAGTATTTTAACAAATTAGTCAACTTTTTTTAAATGTTAATGATGCTATTTGCATTAGTTTGATCCCACTATCGAGACAGTTGTCGCAAGCTGACTTTGGTTTTAAGCTCCATGGTGATGAAAGGCCAGTATCACATTTGTTTTACATGGATGATCTGAAAGTGTTTGCCAAGAATGAAGCGATTCTCTCCCAAATGCTGTCTGTCGTGAATGACTTTAGCAATGACATCTGCATGAAGTTTGGTCTTGACAAGTGTGCAAAAATCAATTTAAAAAGAGGGAAACTCACAACGTCTGAGAACATTGAAATTGATACGCACACTGTGATTCAAGATCTTGAGCCAGGTAAAACTTACAAATATCTGGGCATTGAAGAATGTGAAACCATCTCGAATGACAGCATGAAAGAGAGAATTCGTAGGGAGTATTATAGAAGAGTGAGACTGGTCCTGCAGTCCGCTCTGAATTCCAGGAATAAAATATCTGCAATAGGTAGTTTGGCGGTACCTGTAGCCGAATACAGTTTTGGACTAGTGGACTGGACTGAGCAAGAAATTCGCACCATGGATCGAAAAACCAGAAAACTGCTGACAATGCATCATGTTTCCCACCCTCGAGCTGATATACATAGACTTTATGTGGCACGTAAGGAAGGAGGAAGAGGCCTCAGACAAATTGAGGCCTCCTGGCACAACGCAATAGTCGGGTTGGGTAAGTATGTAGTCAGCCATCAAGACGACCCTCTAATGAGGCAGGTCATGAAATCTGACCGAAGAATGGGAAACAGAGGCATTGTTAGTGTAGCAAGAAACATTGCGAAGAAAACTAGGCAAGACACTTCGAATAACACAGACACTGAACTTCTGATGCTGCTAAACATGAAGTGTGAGACACAAAAAATGTTAAAGAAATCGTGGAGAGACAACCACTCCACGGTCAATACCTAAAAAGAATGGACAAGGTGCAGATCAATAAAGATCAATCATTTATGTGGCTTAAAAGGGGAAGGATGAAGCCAGAATCGGAAGCACTTGTAATAGCTGCCCAAGATCAGGCCTTGAGAACACGACATTATGATAAAGCGGTTCTCAAAATTTCCCAAGATGACAAATGCCGCATTTGCCTGGAGCAAGTAGAAACCATTGATCATATTGTCTCAGCTTGTCCAATCCTAGCAAAGACCGAATACCTTAAAAGACATGACAGAGTGTGTAGCTACCTCCACTGGCAGATCTGTACCGCCCTCGAAGTTCCAACACATGCCCCAAGTGGTACGAACACTCACCGAAACCGGTGACGTCTGTTGGATTGTGTACGATATTGTACGACCAACAAATTCAAACTGATCGCACGATAGCGGCAAACAAACCGGATATAGTTATCCGGGATTTGGCCAAAAAATCGTGTTTACTTATCGATGTTGCTGTACCTTGCGATCAAAACGTCGTTACCAAGGAGGCAGAGAAACGTCTTAAATACAAGAGTTTGGAAATCGAGATCAGCCGAATGTGGGGCGTAAAAGCACAGGTCGTCCCGATAGTTATCGGAGCTCTGGGATTTGTTCCGCAAAATTTGAGTAAGAACTTGTCTAAACTCCCAGGTAATTCAAAAGACTGGGAAGTGCAAGAAATTGCTTTATTTGGAACAGCCCACATTTTGCGTAAAGTATTGTAGAGGCACTGATAGTCACCGAATCTGCTCCTTAGGTAGCTGGTTGCAACCTGGAGTAGATTTTATATTCAGCCGACTCATAAGATCTTTAGTCGTGATGTAATGGAATAATAATAATAATAATAATAATAATAATAATAATAATAATAATAATAATAATAATGCCTTATTGATATGGCGAGGCTCGGGCCATCAGGCCCGCTCTTCCGCCTAACCACATGTCACCTGTTTACAATTTAGTTCATACAATACAATCTACAAAAGTAAAAGTAGGATAGTTTATATTAGGTAAGTTATATTATAGTAGGTAAGTAGTTAGTTGAATAGAAGTATTATTTAAAGCAACGTATAAACAATATCAAAGGTTAAACAGGTACAAAAATGTTACAGAATGAAATTTAAAAAAAAATAATTTAGAGATGGAAATTGAACAACAAAATTTAAATTGGATAACATTATGTGCTCCATTTGTCTGCACGCTACGCGGCAACCTGGTATTCACCCCGAGCGACTGTAATCTATTAATACAGAAACACACCATTTTACCCGCCACTCGACACTGGAGGAAAACTCGCTAGTTGGGGAAAACCCACCAGGCAGGCTGCGTCCTAATACAAAGTTAAACTAAGCTAAAATGAAATGAGAGGTCCTTGGAATGTTTTCCTCAGCTGCTGTCCATGCTGCACGGGGTTGTCTTCTTGCTTGTGCTTAACTCCGCCTCTGCTCCTATGAATGAAATACAGTTCCGGCAGTATCAAACAATTCGCACGACAGTAAATTTTCCACAAAAATACATTAATATTATTCCTAAAAATATATTAATCATTTATAAATACTCCTGAGAAAGAGGTAAAACTGTCATAAGTTTAATTTGATAACCGACAATCAATAGTTATTTAAATTGTAAACTGAACTGATGTAAACCGACTACTTGGTAAGAAAACGATTCAGGTGTTTTTTAAACGATGTTAATGAGGTGCAGTTAGTAAGAAGAGAGGAGGAAGCAAGGATAAGAAGTGAAAGATCACAACCTGTCCTTGGCACATTTGTAAGAATACTGCCCCGGCATTTGCCTGGAGGCCATTATTTATTGTAGAAACCACGGCAACGCAACTGACCACAAACACCTCGTTTATTTATTTATTTATTTATTTTGGTCACCAAGTCCCCATATTGCGCCAGCTAGGAAGGAGCAGCTCTGTTCCAACAGCGCCAATCCATCCAGACCCCGACACGTCGCTTGCAAGGCCCACGTGTCGGCGCACCCGCGACGCGACAATTGAAATCCATCAGTCGTAATAACGCGACAAAAAAATTTAATTAAAAATGGGAAGCGTCATTTTATAAAACTGTTGGGGCGAGACAGACGGCTGCGGCTGCTGCAACGCGCGGTAGGGTTGAACTCCGAAAAAAAGGGTGGAAATTTTTTTAGAATAATCATAGTTTTCGTAAAAATTACATGACGTATTTTATTGACTCTGCAAGTGTCAATAAAATACATCTTGGTTGTATTAATTTCAAATGTAAGAAATTACTGCATTAAATGTCAGAAATTTGAAAATATTAAAATTTGCGATTTGATAAACCTAAAATTTCGATGTCAGATGAGCACGCACGGAGTCTAGGATTGCACTGCTCAAGTGCCGTGGCCTATTTGGCCCGGCTATGTACTTACCTGTTGGCCACCGTGTGCTTGTTGAGTCAGCCCTGAGAGACAGGGCGCTCGGACGTGCTGCCCAACACCCGTTGCCCGGTTGGAGTCTATACTGCGATGTTCGTAACTTAGTCCCTGACAGGAATCAGCTGTTCACGGTTTCATCCAATCGGGAGCGTGAACGTACACAGTACTGTTGCGAAAATATAAGCTCCTGATTGGATGGTAGCGAAACAGCTGATTCCTGTCGGGGACAAAGTTACGAAAATCGTAGTTTACCATCAGGAGACATGATAGCGCCAAATAGCATTGAGCGCTTGATTTTTTGCGAAGTTCATTAAGGCTATGCGCGGTAATGATGTGGAAGGCGTAATTAAACTAGTGGGGGCTACAACAGCACATACTTTCTCATATTATTTGTAACTGCTCCGCGATATTACAATACTACCTGAACCTGCAAAAATTATTTTCTGCACTAAGACTCGAACTCCCCGTACGCCATACCTTGACACCAATCAACCGCTCTGCCGAACAAACTCGGGCTTATGCTTATATATGTAATTGCCTGAACCCAATAATTCCAACACGCAATTTTTGAAAATTCTGAGAGAAGAGATCAATGAAAATCAGACCTTCAGCATGCGTTTAGGCATCCCTTGTTTTCTCCGTAAAAAAATAGAAAAAATGGAGCGGTTTTTGAGAAAACGTTATTTTCATAATTTACATTAATTTAAACTCTAAATTACGTGCAAATTACATTTTCAAAAAATGTGCATGGTCTTTTTAATGAACTAAGTCTGTAGAACAGATTTTGTTCAAAGCAGAAAGCTTTATCGTATATTTTGTTGTTTTGGAATGTTAATTTTCTGCAATTTTCATAAATACGGAGAATTCTCTGACAATAGGACTAGCACATATTTTTTTAACGTCCTTTGATACATACGAGGAAATTATTTGAAGAAAAAATTGGTGCCCTTTTAGAGAAAATATTTTGTTAAAAATTGCATAAACTTCCAGCACAAATCATGCAAAAACTACTGGTTTCTTCAAAAAATTATACATAATCTTTTTTAAAGAGCTAACTTATAAAGTACTCTCAAAAATCAAAATATCATTTCAAACTCGCAAAGCTTCGAGTTCGTTCAGATTGATGGGATAATATCAATTTTGGACAATATCTGCCGAACTGTTTAGGTGCTAGCCTTGACCATAATCTGGCAGACCTTTTTTCTTCAGTCGATTTTTTGGTATCAAGGATCCACAAAACATGGATTCTGACTACACCACGTGTTAGAGAAATTACGAGTAATTTACTACGTATAGGATCATGATTTATCTTCTTTTTGTTAGCAGGGCTCGGCAATAAGAGCTTTAGTGCAAAAAATTAGCGTTTTCCGGCGCACGATAACAATACTTTCTCTTTTCATGAAGAAAGTGCGAGAAAATAAATAATATTAAAATGTGTGGTTTTGGTAATGTTTAAAACTCTGAAATAGAATCTATTCTTAAAGATTCAGTGCCGTAAAACAGCAAAAGGAACAGAAAAAGTGTGTAAAAGAAATTTCAAGAATTTTGTCAAGACAGAAAATACAAATGGACAGCACAAACTACAAATGAAGAAATTACACATGTTTTAGGCAATTAATATACGAAGATTAGATTGTGAAGAGTACAACCAAAATTATTCAGGAAAATATTTTAATGAGTACACATGTGCGTTCAATCCATTCGAAATTGACGAATTCCGCTGCTAATTCAACATGTACATCTTCCATTTCAAATACTTCTATGGAAGACCAAGACTTGGAAACCAACTTCCCACAACTTTAATGATTGTGCTTTTAATAAATGTTCTTGTCAGTAGCCTTGTTATAATTGTTTTCCTGAAGTTTTATTACCATAAAATTGAAACATATTTGAAATCATTTTCTGCATTAAACTGTTATTCAAATGTTACTTGATTATAAGTTATTCCAGGAGGCAGTGATAAGTCGGAACTGAATGAAAGGTTTTCATTTTTCGGTTGCAATTTTGAGTAATATTTCCCTTTTTCGTAATTCCTGTGATTTAAATTATCCTTTCAAATCATGTAATGTGGTTATTCGTGAAATAGTCACACTAAATATCACTCGAAGTGCTGTGCTAGCCGGTAAATTCACTTCTCGCTACGCGAGTCGTGAATTTACCGGCTAGCACAGCACTTCTCGTGTTATTACTTATGATAAAATCTTAGATAAATATGCAAAACAATCCTTACTGAGTGATTACTGAGGCGCATTTCAGCAGAATGCCTCCTAGCAGATCGACGAGGACTACGGAGTAGGGCTTTCCGAACTCTTTCCACATTTCCTGGAGTGCGTACTGGCCAAGGAGCTCCTGGCGGTTTTCTGTTCATCACTGTTCCTCGTAAACGAAATGATTCAACTCAATGTACAATGATGTTACGAGTGGGAACACTATCATGTCTCGCTAGATTGAAATGGCGACGAAACACATGCTGTACTGCAAGGACATTATTAATCACCAAACCATCGTAAGCAAACACATGATGTTGCACAGTCCACGGCTCCATGATATTAGATAAACAAAATGATAGGATCTACCAAACACGAGACCGAATCAGTCTACTACCTTAGCCTGAATACTATCTGTTCTAAAAACTTTCGTTCTTTCTGCCTCATCCTGTACTAATGAGCTCATAATTACCATTCCCACCTTTTTTCCATTCCCACATATTTGATTACAGTTACCCCAGACGGTGTTTAATGGTATGTCATTGAATTTGGCAGTGCCCTTTATTACAAAAATTATATTGTTACATTTACATTTATACTAGACATTTGATCAACTGAAGGAAACATTATATTTATTGTAATAACTAGTCGTTTACTATGTTCCGAAGACGTAAATAAATGGCATCCACAGCCGACAGGATAATATAAATGTCCGTGCATTTTCGTTTTGATCAGCTTTTTCGAATATTTTCCCACCGTGCGGTGGCGGCGGGGGTGGTGGCGTCCGACGCGCGATTTTCATCTGGCGATGCAGAGTGGCGCTGGAATCCATTGCGGGCGCCGCTGGAAGCGTTGGATCACGCGGGAATGCCCTGCGGCGCCTATAAACGCGACCGCGCGGGATTTTTATGAAAGAATTTCTAGAGCCTGCCACCGTATTTCGCTGAAAGAATGCTTTCCCCCCAGATCTCTTTTATTTGCGGTACTCGTTCGTTTTTGTTTTTGTTCTTTTTAGTAACTTTTTGTAGTGTATGTGTGCTTTTCATTTTCGTTTAAAATTACTATTTTTTTGTTATTACGTCATTTAGTTGTTACGTTAATATTTTAGAAGTACCTGGTGTGTTGCATTGTGTAATTTGACATGTGTCAATATTCAAATAATTTCATATTTTATCGTGATAACATCAAATATAGAATTGTTTGGAACTCGTTACAATTTCATTCTATTGATTTTTTGACCAATTTCTTTCAGCGCCACGGAACAGGATTTTAATGAAAGAATTCCTAGAGCGTACTACTGCGTTGCATTTAGAGAATACATTTTTCCGAGCTTTTTCATTTACTCAATACGCTCGCAACTTTGTAGTATATATTTTTTATATTGAAATCCTTTTTCGTTCTCATTCAATATAAAATTTATTTATTATTTCTGCATTCAGACATTACGGCACCAAGAGACCTAAATATTAATTACCTGCCACACAGGAATCCCTGTGTAAGTACGCGGCAATAACTATGATCCGCACGTCACTTGCACATGTTTTTACATACACTGTCGCTCTCTCTCTCCCTCTCTCTCTGCCCGGCTGTCTCTTTCGCTGTCTGGCTCTTTCCGACTGGCTTTGGCTGTATGTTGCGCCCTCTTCTGCCTCGCTCTCTGACTGCATGCCCCGCCTTGTCTGCATGTCTCGCTCTGTCTCCGTCTCGCTCTGTCTCCCTCTGTCTGTCTCCCTCTGTCTGTCTCCCTCTGTCTGTCTCTCTCTGTCTGTCTCTCTCTGTCTGTCTCTCTCTGTCTGTCTCCCTCTGTCTGTCTCCCTCTGTCTGTCTCCCTCTGTCTGTCTCGCTCTGTCTCTGTCTCGCTCTGTCTCTGTCTCGCTCTGTCTCTGTCTCGCTCTGTCTTTGTCCAACTCTCTCTGACTTGCTCGCTGTTTTACTCTATCTCTTTCTGGCACTTTCTATCCCTTTCTTGCTCTCTCTCTTCCTCTATCTCTGCCGTGCTCTATCTCTGTCTCACGCTGTGTCTCACGCTATCTTTCTCGCTCTGTCTCCATCTCACTTTATCTGTCACACCCCGACACACATCCGCCCTCACCCGCCCGCGTCCTCGCCGGTCGCGCTCGCGCCCTGCACTCACCTTTGTTAAGAGTGCCCGCGTGTGTTTCCTCCTGGTGTAATTGGCACAACTGTTTGTTCATATTTGCATTCGTAACTGCGCGCGCTCTGCAATTTCCAAACGCATACATGCAGCGCTCACCGCTGTTGCGACCAGCTGCGTGCCCCCTGGCGAAAGAGGGGGTGAGCCGGGGAAGGGGGGCGTACCCTCTGCAGCGGTGCATCGCGGAGCGCCCGCTGGTCCAGGGACTGTTCGCCTGCTAGACCTGGAGCGACCGAGTCGCGGTACTGTTCGCGTGGATGAACCGCGACTTAGTTTGTAATACTGGGAAAGGTCAAACAGTAACACGGTGGGGTTTAAACATCACTGTTAATATCTGATTCTCGTCTGACACGTGGTTGCCCTTTCGTGCAGCTCGTAATAATGTGTTTTGTAGAGTTACTACAAAGCTCGAGCTTGTAATCGTGAACTTGGGTTGTGTGTAGGAACTCCTGGCAGCATATTTGGAATACGTGTGTTATGCATATTTGGAATACAGCGTTATTCTATTCTTCGTTTTATGCTTCAGCTGTTTTCGTCAGAGGTTCAATCTCAGTGAAATTCAAATCACTAAAATAGTGTTATATTTGTTCTGTAATTAAGCTCTCTTTTTCATTTTTCAGTTTCTGAGCTAAAAATGAATTCCGTCTCCAGAATCTGAACATCTAGGCACTACTACTCTACGCTCTAGGCTCTACTGTCATTGCAGGGCATCTAACTTACTAATTTTCAATATGCACGAAAATTGAAAGAAACCTAAATTGCCTTCCGCCATTTCAGAGGAGACTGGTTTCACGAAGATACCCAGGACCACGCGAAAAATCCTCAAACAATGAAAGAGACTAAAATATGCGAATATTCATTTTGACTAAAATATGCAAATATTCGTTTTGAATAAAATATGCAAATATTCGTTTTGAATAAAATATGCAAATATTTATTGTGATATTACGCATATTCTCAAACTTCCCGTACCAACTGAATTATCAGAGCACTGGTTATGAAACAATGAATTGCAATTTTGTTAAGTATACCATCTATTTCGAAATGATCCGAGCGAGAGAGTACGTAATTAATCAGGAAGCACGAGAAAAATAGTGTCAATCACGTTGAATAAAATAGCGATATTTTTTGCTACAAGTCACCCAGCTGTCGATTTAACCTTCAAACCGTCGGTACTTTTATCCCATCAGCCATCAACAAAATAATTTTCTAGTTTGTACTTCAGCCGTTTGCAAACCACATGCACACTTTTTAGCGATCATCCTTCCCTACAGGTCTCCCCTCTCTCCCTCCCCTCTCCCTTTTCGCCTCACACACTTGTAAGGTTCGATCGAAATGCGAAGCAGCGAGTCCGATTCAATAAGAAGGAACGTCGCGCTCGACAGTTGTTATAAATATGGTATTTGTGATCATGTCCATAGGTATAGGCTGCCTAGCTCGAAAGAAGAGGATGGAAGTACATTTCTGTGGCCCGTTTTCCTTTCAGCTTTTCCTTTTCTCGCATTACTACGTACGTAAAAGAGAAAGTATTGTAATATAGGCGTGCTGAACACGACTTTGATCTTGCCCTGCTCTGTCCGTGCACTTTCACTCACCCTCTACTTATGCCATCTCGGTTATTCCTGAACCCTACGTACTATGTATTCTTTGTACCTACTTATCTCTCCTACACTAGTATTTTGAAGTTTGTCAGAACGCTGAACCCTCTCGCTGAACGCCAACTCCCAGAAACGATCGAAATGACGAAGATAAAATCACCTCCAAGCTGATTCTCATCCGTGTCCTCTCCTAGCGGTACCACGTTCTCGTGTTTCTCACCCGTCCAACCCACACGTGTTTACAACTCCTGGATATGTCCCAACGCGTCACCTTGTCCGTGTTCATCATCACCATCGCCTCCACCCCAAATCTACGTCGTCCCCTCCCGCCCCACCACGCCTGACGCCATTTTCTCCCGCTGCCTTCGCCC
>JAHLJT010006742.1:0-40128 GCA_031308135.1 Acheta domesticus
AATATGTAAAATCGAATATGTGTAATATTAAAATACACTAATAATAAAATGCATTTACGTTATACGAAATTAAATTTATAAAAACTGCTCACTTCACATCATACAACTTTCTCGTCAGTAGTAAAAGCTTCATCCATTGTAATCCAGGACCGTAGTTTAGCAGAGAAATTAAGGTTACAGATCATAAAATGCGGTGTCAATGATGCATTGGACACCCAGATTTCCCCAAAAAATGTAAGAAAAAATGCTGATATTTTTAAAACAATACATCTTTTCATAAAAAATGGAATTAAATAGAAGAAAATTGATAAAATAAAATATATTGTGAAAACAGCAAAATATGTATTATAGTACTAAATATGTAAAAATATGTAACGAAGAAATCGTTATTGTGTTAGGAGGGCTATGATTCGGCAAGATTACGATTTTGAGAACGGTAAGAAGAAAGTCAAAAAAAATTGTAATTACATAAAAATCCGGTCTCTAGTAATAAGTGTTTATTCGTTAAAACACTTCTTATTGTCCATTCACGCCAGTTGAATGATTATTTTCCTTTGCAGTTTTTATAGTTCGTTCATACGCTAGTTTAATTATTGTCAGTTTTTATTATTCTATTCTACAATTAGTTTTCTCAATGGATTGATGTATTTCTTTGAAGCAATCCGGAAAGCTTTATCGAAATTTGCCCAACAATAGCGCAATGAATATTTGAGAAGTATTGTTTTTGAACTAAGTGAAGCTTTGGTGGCAGTGACAAGGTATGCTGTTTGTTTAGTATAGCTTGTGTTTAGAAATGTGACTTTAAGAAATTATTTGAAACCTATTTGATTTTTGTCCGTGTAGCGAGATATAGAACGTACATATATTCACTGAACGAAAGGTCACTTATCTATGCACCAATGTTACCAATTCATCAGTAATATATTGCGTATTATAGTCTTTCAAATTTTCAAAGAATATAAAACAATTTCGTGGAACGTCGATTATCAGTTTTTGTATAAAATGAGGTTTTCTTTTGGGTAAACATTTTTAGAGATAACTAGTGGTGCTTCAACAGCACATACTTTCCCGTTTTATTGGAAACAGCTTTGTGGGATTGAAATATTGAACTTTCTGCCCTACTAACATCTTAGCTATTATTTGAAAACATCCAATTCAACCATCGCAGTGTTGTCAAAACTATGTGAGTTCTACAACTGCATAAAAATATAATACAAACGTTGTGTAAACTTGTATGCGAAAAAGAAGCCTGATACCATACAACGATATCAAGTCGCAACAATGACACGTAATTCACGGAAATTCGCGACTGCGGAACGGAATTCAATTGTTGCATTCCATTCATTGTCGATACTGAAAGACCTACCAATTTTTATTTCAAATATTGGAAAATAAATAATTTCTTTAAAAATTAATGTGTAAACATATAACAAAAGGCCGAATGTAAAAACGATCAAAGAAATATGTAAATTTGCAAATTCTGTTTTAAGACGCATCCGGGTGTCTGAAGCTCAGTAAATTTGCAGCGGGCTATTATGTTTGCCACGAAATTATAGAAAAAACTACTCGTATTTTTAAAAAAACGACCTTATTTGAATATGTATTTCTGATAAATACATTTCATTCCACCTGCCATCTATCGCCGCCCAAAAATACATTTTTTTGACATTTTCTTAATTTTTGGGGTGTTGAATGGTAGAACGGAAATAATAATTTTAGAATATTAAAGAACACTAAAACCTCGTCCTAAATGGCAATTTTCTTTTAAAAAGTTGTAGCCGTTTTTAAGAAAATGGCGTTTAAGCGCTACTAAAAATGCGAAATTTGAAGCTTCTTTCCACAGAAAATTTTGAGTTTTCAAGAAACTTCATTGGAAGTCATTTGAAGCACTTACATTCATAAATATAATAATGTTTACAAATTGCTCGTAATGTGCATATTAAAGATTTGAGAAACCTTTCAAAAAATTACATTTTGTAATTTTGGGGAAAACAAATGGACTTTACGTCATATTAAAAAGTGCAATTAGCACTATCCGTTTGAAAAGTTAGAAGAAAAAATTTGGAGCCATTTATGAGAAAATGGGCGTTTCTGAAAATACGGAAATTTGAGCTAGTTTTCACAGAAAACGGTTGAGTTCTCGAGAAATTTTACAGGACATTATTTGAAGCTCATGTACTCATTAATATGATAATGTCAACAAATCGCTGCTAATGTAAATATAACCGACGTGAGAGGCCAATCAAAATACCAATTTTGCAATTTTTGAAAAAACAAAAGAAGAGAGCAATATGACGTTTGTCATCTAATATAGTACATTTATCACTATCCCTACGTAAAGTTTAAAGAAAAAATTTGGAGCCGTTTTTGAGAAAATCTAGTTTTTTGTATTTTTTTAAGATTGCACATATTGCACGCAATGTTGCGCGAAAACTACTAAAATGTTTGAAACAATGTACATGACCTTAAAGGAAGAACTCCCTTTGAAGAAGAACTTTTTGATGAAAAAATCTCTATCTTTTTGTAGTTGGAGGAAGACGCCCAATAATATTCAAACTTTTGCAATTTTCGAAAATTTAGAGTATAGGTGAAAATCGGACATATTCCACCTTAATAAGTGTATTTACTCTATTCTTACAAGAAGTTTAAAGAAAAAAATTTGGTGTCGTTTTTGAGAAAATTTTGAAAATGTCCAGGGTGCTTGATGTAAAGTACCCTCCAAAATTAAAATATCGTTTTCAAATTCAAGGGGCCACGACATCACCCAGATCGGGGAATATCAATTTTGGAGAAAATTCGCTGAACTGTTTAGTCGCTGGCGTTCACAGACGGACAGACGTTTTGCTTTCTTTTTTTTTTTTTTTTTTCGGTATCAAGGACCCACAAAACAGGTATTCTGGCAGCACCACGTGTTAGGAGATTTTATTTCTTAATTTAGCAACTGTATTTATCCACTATTTCGTTCCCAGGGCCCTGTAATAAGATTCTCACTTCAGAAAACCCCTCGTTTTCCCCCGCAGCATTACATAACTTTCGCTATACGATACGTACGAGTAGTATACGGAAAGTAAAAATTGCCTCTGACACAAAATTTCGAAAAAAATACTCATGTTTTTGAAAAATTAAATATGACATTATTTGACGATGTTTTTTATGAACACATTTCATTAAAAAAATTCAGCTGTAATTTATTGCCACCCAAAGTACATTTTTTTAAAAATTTTCGTAATTTTCTGTTTTCTAATGGTGGAAAGGAAATATTAAGATTAGAATATTAAAGAACAGTAAAAATCTCGTTCTAAAAGGCAATTTTATTTGCAAAATTGGGAACTATTTTTACCCCATTAAGTCCAAAGTTGCGTAAACGCAACATTTAATATATATATATATATATATATATATATATATATATATATGTTATCTTGTAATGGATTATCAATGTAATGGATTATGCTAACGATATTCAATTTTTAATTTAACTAGGGAAACCCGGCAGATAATGCCTGCCCTTTATCTCACCCTTTCCCCTCCAATCTCCCTTTCTCACTGTCTCTCCCTACCTCACCCTCACCCTGTCTCTGTCGCTCTGTCCCTCTCAATCACATTTACTTGCAGATTCTGCACGTTTCTGAGCAGGTGAGGTAATATCGGGAAGCACCAGACCAGCAAAAATGTAATAGACTGTTCAGGAAGGGGTCGTTCTGATTACGATGTGAGAAACGTTTCTTTGAGGCTCTCGGTCTCAAAATTTTAGTTTTTAAGGCCCTAGAAGGCCTCGTTTAGGAGTTGTTAAACGATATAAATTCAAAATGCTGCCGGGTGTGTTGCAGGTTGCATTTTACGTGAATATTTAGTTTTGTTCTACAGCGCCATGTAGTGGAATTACTAGAGAATTAACAACCCATAAACGTTCTAGGAGAAAACACGTAGAAGTGCCCACTTTCATGGAGATCGGTCCAACGGTATCGGAGTTTTGCTGTTATAAACATACTAACATCCAGTCAAACTTGCTTGAACCATTAATACGCAGATGAGTCCTTATATAGCTTATTATTGATAATTTACAATAATTCTCATGTTCACTTATGACCCGATTTTTTAATTTATAGACAGTAAACCTTGAAATTTCACATAACAAATATTTATTACATTAAATTCATTAAAATAATTACATCACATTGAGGTAGACGTTGACGCGCCCGGAATCACTAACAACCAATTAATCGCATGTAGTTACTCCATGAATTGCAATGCAGATGTCAGTCTTAAAAAAAATGATATCCTGCATCTAGGAATATCCTTGGCTCCATGACGCAGTTCCGGTTATAATGTGTGTAGTCTGGAAAAAGTTAAAGACAAAGTATAGAGCAGAGTATTTTGAATAATAAGCGCTTTGCATCCGTTTTTTTTAAGAAAATGACAGTGATGAATAGTCAACTACAAGCAAACCGAGCCTCCAAACGAAGTCTAGATCCTTTTCTTGTCGATGCTCTTTTGGTTGTCAGTGAACATAAAATCACCTTTTGTTGTAGGATCCTCTTGATCCTGGCTGTGAGAGTGTTTCCGTTGCTTCAGTAAAACTGGAGGGCTGTTTCAGTGTTCCAGGTGAGTGATACCATTTTTTTAACGTTTCGTAATTATATCTCGACTCTTATTTGATGTTTCAATACATTTCATATTTCCACTTCAATTTTGTGGTACGTTTCAAGAGGAAAGAAGCCTGTCTTGAGGTGTAAATGTTTAATCCTGAGGCCCTTGCGCCGAGGATCACAATCAACGAGAGCGAAAGAAGCCTTGTTTCTCTCGTGTGACGTATTCTGTTTTTCGCCGTACTTGCGTATGTTGTGAAGGCCCGTCCGTTCATTTGCAAGCCGCCCGCATGCCAGGCTGGGGCGCTAGGCAGCCGGGTCGGAGATGGTCGGCGAGACACTCGCCTGGTTGATAGCTCGCGACTGGTTGCCGATCTCCGGAGACGGAGGTGTGCTCAGATCGTACGCAGTGACTTGCTTCAGGCAGGGGCTTCTCTTGGTCAGACTAACACTTATCTCACTACCTTCATTTGGTTTTGGATAGAGGTTTAATCTCCATTTACATTTTTTTCGGTATATTTTTACCGTGTGTCATTCACTTATCAATGAAGGTACCCATATGCCAAGCACTCCATATCAGTTGTCACTATTATATTTCTTCCTGCTTTGCCCATAATATTGTCTTGCCAATTCCAAACTGTGGACTACTATCTGTTTTTGTGTCGAGTTGTTTCGTGGTGATAAATTACTTTCACATACGTTCGCAGGCGCAGAGGACTGTCCACCGCCACAGGACGAGGACCAGAAACAGAACGAGGCGATGCCAGTGTGGCGAGGGAGGCAGCGACCTGCTAGCAGCGCCAGCGACCTCGCTCCTCACAAGCGGCAGCACGCAGCGGAGCGCCGATATCAGTGCGACGTGTGCGGAAAGGCTTTTAAAGCTTCAGGCACTCTCGTCGTGCACAAACGAACTCACACGGGAGAGCGCCCATTTTCATGCGAAATGTGCAGAAAGGCTTTTATAACGTCAAACCATCTCGCCGTGCACAAGCGTACTCACACGGGAAAGAGACCGTTTTCATGCGATGTGTGCGGAAAGACTTTTAAACATTCAAGCACCCTTTTCAACCACAAGCGCACTCACACGGGAGAGCGCCCGTTTTCATGCGACGTGTGCGGAAAGACTTTTAAACATTCAAGCACCCTTTTCAACCACAAGCGCACTCACACGGGAGAGCGCCCGTTTTCATGCGACGTGTGCGGAAAGACTTTTAAACATTCAAGCACCCTTTTCAACCACAAGCGCACTCACACGGGAGAGCGTCCATATAAATGCGATGTGTGCGGAAAAGCTTTTAAAGAGTCTGGCAACATCACCAGACACAAGCGTACTCACACAAGAGAGCGCCCGTTTTCATGTGAGGTGTGCGGAAAGGCTTTTAATCACGCAAGCATCCTCGCCAAACACAAGCGTACTCACACGGGAGAGCGCCCATATTCATGCGATATGTGCGGAAATGGTTTTTCAAGGTCAAACCCTCTCGCCAGGCACATGCGCACTCACACATGAGAGCGCCCATATTCATGCGATGTGTGCTCGCTTCGCTTTGGTAGTGTCGTGGGGGAAGGGGTCTGGCACCACGTGCAGGGTAGTGGACGGACGGTAAGGGTTGAAGGTGCCCTCTGGGCCATTCCCTATTCTATTAAAGGCCTAAGGCAGATGAGAGGGAGCAATACGAACAGGGATGACCCCAGTCATGGCAAACAGCAGTTTATTGGAGACGTGTAACTTACATTGGCACCTGACGTAGCTCAGTATCGGTGAGGACGGTTCTCCGGAAGAGCGAATTTGCAGTGAATATGGCGACACTCGAAGTGCACGGGGATCAGGGAAGAGGCCGGGAAGCTGCTAGCAGGACCCCGGAGGGTCTGTCTGGACTAGCGGGATTGAGGAGTGTCGGCAGGGCCAGTTAGAGCCTATCTGAACCGACTAAGGGTGAAGGGAAGTCGGCAGGGCCAGTTTGGGCCGATGTGAACCGACGAGGAGTGGCAAGTCCGTGCACACGGGCGACGAGCTCACGAGTAGCATTCGTCCCCCCGCTAAGCGGAGGTTAAGCCGTTATAAAGGCCTTTTCTGCCGAGACGCTCTTTCCGCGACGGAGCTACGTCATTATGCTTACGCGGGCGCCAGCCGTCCGCGAAGTCCGCGATGATATCTCACTGGCGACGCATTCACGCCACAGAGTGAACTGTTTCTGTTGCTGCCTGCTGCCTACTCTTGCAGCTTCTCATGAGTCTTGAGTAAATGTGTGTGCAGTATGTGGACTCACTGATGAAGAGAATTAAAATACAAATCTAATTGAAATCGATGTGTTAGTTTTACATGTAAAAAAGTGTCAACGTAGTTATTTTTAGTGTGTGCTTCAAAGCATTTAGCTGTGAATGAAATGTAAATTGCACCGCAGGATAGAGTGAATGTTTTTAAAACAACATTAAATATGTTTTGGAATCTAATTAATCACGTAATGTGACAAAATGATTATATGTAAAAAACTTGTTAAAAAAACAAAAAAATAGAAGCATCTTGTATTAAACCCGAGAAATCCACTGCAATCTTTTATTGAGTTTAAAATTATTTCGAGTAATATTACCGTAATTTTGTGTCAAGATATCCATTAAAATTTAATCACCAACAATCGAAACTAATAAGTAAACTAGGTGGGTCACACTATGGCACAGACTTTCCCGTATTGCTTTTTTTCTTTTGGGTTTGGGCTAGATATTCGAAAATGTTACATACTCTTGCCAGCTGTCATCTATCGCTGCCCAAAGAATATATATTTTAAAGTTTCTTAATTTTTCCGTTTCCTAATGGTAGGACGGAAATATTAGTTTCAGAACACTAAAGAACAGTAAAACTTTGACCGAGATTGCATTTTTCATTCAAAAATTTGTAGCAGTTTTTTCGAAAGTTGCATTTGCGCGCTTCTAAGTATGCGAAATTTTTAACTTTATTTCACAGAAAATTATTGATTTTTCAGAAAACTCAATTTAAAGTCACTTGAAGTCACTTCAACTCACAAATATAATAAAGTTTACAGATTCCTGATAATATGCATAACAAAAGCGTGAGATATCTTTCAAAGAAATTACATTTTCTCTTATCAATAAGACCCTGAAAATAAAGTAGTAAAACCTGTAAGTAAAGTACGTCATCCGTTACAAACATTTGGAGCCATATTTGATAAAATTGAGTTAGTGTTTCTGATAATGCGGGAGTTTGAGCACTGAAAATTGTTGAGTTTTCGAGAAATATTACTTGAAATTCTCTAAAGGACGTGTACTCTATAACGTGTACAAATCCCCGCTAACGTAAATATTAACGAGGGGATAGATGAGTAAAAAATACATTTTTTTAATTTTTGAAAAAACCAAATAATAGGGTAATGTAGCGTTTGTCGTCCAATAGGGTTCATTTAGCCTGTACCAAAAGTTAAAAGAAACTAGCGGTACTTCCAAGGCACATACTTTCTCGCACAGATTCTACATGGTCCTAAATAGACCAATTACACCACTACATAAGCGTACATATTTTCCGTTCCGATGCCCGAAATCTGATTCTTAGAGTTAACGAGCCGGCACTTATACCACTACGCCACATTAGAACCGCATGAGCGGAAGAGCAATAAAAAAATCGAACCGTGCCATTAAATGGTAAATACATGTTAGGAAAACAATATGATGGTACTTAGATGAGATGTGAAAGATTATTAAAAAGTGGAAATTGGAAATTTTCAATATTTGTGATACGAATGGCTTCACATAGTTTTCAATCATGTTTCTAGAATTCACAATTATTTCCTCAGACAACAGAATTTTGACATAATATTCCCTGACCAGGAGTCGATCCAGCGAAGCTTTCCTCGTAAGACCTGCGCCAATGCTCGTCAATTAACGTCCATGGCTACCTTTGCTATGCATGGCTTTTACACTTATATAATAGTAATAGTGTATGGTGGTTTCATTTCTAGCATTAGGAAGTCGAAAAATCCAGAGACTGTGAAAGTGTCCTTTGAGTGCTCAAAGAAAGTTTCTGGGAAGATCATTTATAACAAAAACTGGTTCAAACTATAGAGTTTAGAAAAAACTTTCTGCGAGAAAGTCTGTGCCATTCTATAGCATCATTAGTTGATTTATATATTTGTCGTCTTTTATTACACATGTGGAGAAAATATAAAAAAATTGGAGAGATTTTTGAGAACATTTTTGTGCATATTTCAAGCGCCAATTACGCAAAAATCACTCGTTTTTTCAGAAAATTGTACATGACATTTTTAAACAACTAATTTGTACATCAGACTTTGAGGCCAAAATCTGTATCTACAATTTTGTAGTTTTAAATTTTTTTTTGAGATTTTCCTTAAAGCATCACTCGAAGTAGGCTTAGCGCCATATTCTTTACCGTCTCTTACTACGTAAGTGAAGAAAATTTAACGAAAAAAATTGGAGCAGTTTTTGAGAAACAAAATTTCAGTTTCAACGCAACTTACCCAAAAACTACTCATTTCTTCAAAAAAGTGTACAAGACCTTAAAGTGCTAATTTTGTACAACCGACTTTGAGGCAAAAATCTCTATCTTTAATTTTGCAGTTTTGAAATTGTTTTTTTGCAACTTTCGAAACATTGGCGATACAAATGAAAATGATACCTGCATCATTCTCTTAAACGTCCTCTGCGCTATTCAACAACAAACTTTAATCAAAAGATTTGGAGCCATTTATTTTTGAAAACTTTGCAAATGACCAACGCTTAATGTAAAGTATCCCCCAAAGTTAAAATATCGGTTTCAAATTCCAGGAGCCTCGACATTAGCCAAATCGATGGGGGAATATCAATTTTGAAGAAAATTGGCTGAACGGTTTAGGCGCTAGCGTTGACCACAGACGGACGGACGTTTTGTCGTTAATCAATTTTTCAGTATCAAGAAGCAACAAAACATGGATTTTAGCTACACCACGAATTATAATTTTTTTCTAAATTTAGCAATAGAATTTATCCACTTTTTCGTTACCAGACCCCCCCCCCCCCAGCTATAAGCGTTTTTCTAGCGAAAATTCGCCATTTTCCGCCGCATGATTACTTAACTTTCTCTTCTCACGAAGTATTCGTAAGGCGAGAAAGTAAAAATAAATCTGTGGATAAACATGTTTGTCCACTTTCTCGCATTTGTCCCACTTGCCCCATTTCCTTTTGTCCCCTCGTCATATTTTGTACCGCTATCCCATTATACCACATTGTTCCTTGTCCCGTTTATTTGGTCTCCCTATCCCAGTCTATTCCCTAGTCCCATTTTGTCTCCTTGATCTATTTTGTCACATTTGTCTCATCACCATTATCTAGTTTATCCCCATTTGTTCTTTTCTTGCTCGTTTCCAATTTTCTTCCTGTTGTATCCATTGTCCCATTCTGTTCCCATGTCCTCTTTGTCTTTATATCCCCGCTTTGTCCCATTTCGTTCTTTTGGTCGTTCTGCGCTCTACAATTATTATTTAAAAACGGTACCAAAACCGTGTACCAACAGCCCTTGGTACAGAACATCGAGAGTGATAATTCTTAACTCATGAAAGTATTAGATGTTTATTTTGAATAACTAGAAATAACAAAAATCGTTGTATGGAACACATCCTCTATTAGTCATTTTAGGACTAATTACATAAATTGCTCATTTAAGCGTGGAAAAAATTAAAATATCAAAATCTTACAGCTATTAAGGAATGATTCCGTCATGTTCATCATGTAGGATGAAAGCATTTTAATGTAAACTTATTTCGATTTTTCCATCAGGGTTTATAGTATGTTTCACTGATTAATGCTTTGATCTAAGAAAATTTAAAATTCGTTCCAGCAAACAGTAAAGTATCTGAACTTCTAATATCTTATTCCTGCATATTAAGCACAAAGCTTAAACAATGCGATGTCAATATTTAATTAAATAATAAATAAAAGAGAAAGAAAGAGAGAACTATCTTCTTTCTTGTTTCTGATGCATAGTGTGAAGAAATTGAAGTTTTATTTCTGGAGACTTATACTGCAAATTTATATAACACGGAAAGCAGCGATTCTTCCTTTTAATTTCATATTTACGTCAGTTCACTTCATGTCGTTACGTGCATATATAAATTTTCGTTTCATCAAATAGAAATTAGTTATTCTCAAAATTATTCCCTTGTATCATTGGTAACCAAAGCGTATGTATAAGATCCATCGACCGAGTCCTCGTAGGTATTTTCAGCCCACGACAAATGCAGAGAGTGAGTATTCTTATTTTTCAGGAACATCCAGTGGACGTGGTGTCGAGCTAGCCACCCACATGTACCACGTTCAGGTTTCCAATTAAGGCTACATAAATTAATAAGATATTACTGAAAAAAAATCATCTCATTGGCAGCCCAACATGGAGGTGAGATTAAATAATTAAGCTAATTACTTAGAAATTATCACAGTTGATGAAGGTATCTCAACTGAAGTTTGTGAAAACCAGAGAGTATATATGACTGAAGTTTGTGTAAACCAGAGAGTATATATGACTGAAGTTTGTGAAAACCAGAGAGTATATATGACTGAAGTTTGTGAAAACCAGAGAGTATATATGACTGAAGTTTGTGAAAACCAAAGAGTATATATATGACTGAAGTTTGTGAAAACTGCTGCCGGCCACTCGGTGGCGCCTTCGCGCGCAAAGTTAGGAATGGCCAATCAGAAGCCACGTAATATTATGACAATGTTGGATTTCGCGTTAATAATCAAAGTACATCACATCATAATGTATGATATTAAATATTAAGACTTTACATGCATGTTGCATGATTAAGTTCGTAAAGGATATGATAGTGCATTTGAATAGCTGTTGTTATTCCCGGATGGAGCATTGTGGGCGGGGCGGGAAGTTCTGAGAACGGCCGGCAGAGCGCATCTTCGCTGAGAACGCGCCCTCGCATGACTGCTGTTGAAATAAAATACGTACTGTAAAGCTTCTTTAAAATTTTCTATACATCCTTACTGTTCACTTAACATGTCTTACACTTACTGATTGACTCAATATAATTACTTTTCTTCGAGTTCTTTTGATTGGACGCCAGGAAACAATTCCAAGTAGAAATAGCTTTACGATAATTAATCGCACGTTGTCGTGCTGGCCCAGTCGTTTGGGTTCGGTTTTAAGTAGCAATCCGCTTACCTGCTCTGCCAATTTCCACTCGATCCGCCCTCCGTACAGAGTAGCGCGAAATCTGAAAGTTAGCTGAAACTGTGGCAGTAAATTACTTGCCAGGTTGCACAATGATAATCATGTATTTAAGGGTAGCTACAGTTAAAACATACTAATTTTTCACAAATTAAAAGTTTTATTTGCTCCAAAACAATTGATCCTTTCTTAACCAAACTTCGCAAGTGTAAAGATTCACATACTGTAATTCCAAAAATTGATCTATGAAACAAAAATTCGGTTTTTAAATATGTTAATTTGCCATACAAAATAGTGGCTGCAAAGTGTGGAGGCACTTACTGATTTAATGATTAATAACATTATTTTCAAAATTTTGTTCAAATTCTAATTTACATCTGTAGAAATATACTTGGTCTACAACTTGAAAGAAAATAGCAATGATTGTAAATGAATTTGAATTGTTTGTTTTGTTTTATTTCTGACAGACTGAATTTTATACATTTTTCACCTATAATTAATTGATTATTTCTGAAATGTGAAGAGTGACTGTGTTGAAAATAGTTGAATTTGTAGCTATGGGTAGCCGTAAGAGATCCTGAAAATTTGAGACAGATAACACAATTAGAAAAAAAGTTATTTGTAAAACCAATATAAAAATTTCCTTCTCCAGATAATTAAGTTTGAAGATTTAGTAACATGCACTGCGTAAATGGACAGCTAGCAAGTTAAACCCTTATAACTAGAGACCGGATTTTTATGTAATTACATATTTTTTTGGCTTTCTTCTTACCGTCCTCAAAATTGTAATCTTGCCGAATCATAGCCCTCCTAACACAATATCGAATTTTTTCGTTACATATTTTTATATATTTGGTACTATATTACATATTTTACATATTTCGCTGTTTTCACAATATATTTTCATATTTTAGCAATTTTCTTCTCTTTAATTCCATATATTTTGTGAAAAAATGATTTTTTTTAAAAATATCAGCATTTTTCCTACATTTTTGGGGAAATCTGGGTGTCGAAAGCATCATTGACACCGCGTTTTGTGATCTGTAACCTTAATTTCGGAGAAAAAATTTGCGATCACTGACGTGTAACACTTCGATGAAGATGCAGCAGTGTATGTTTGCTAGTCGTAGATCTCGCCACTTCGTGCGATGGCTTCTATTGCGATTAGTCCGGCTGCTAAACTACGGTCCTGAATTACAATAGATGAAGCTTTTACTACTGACGAGAAAGTTGTATGATGTGAAGTGAGCAGTTTTTATAAATGTAATTTCTTACTAATAAATAGTTTTTAATTATAGAATTTTAATATTACGTATTATATCCGATTTTACATATTTATTACATATTCTTACCATTTTTATTACAAATTTATGTACATATTTTGACGTTTTATACTACATATTTTTCCGGCCTGTACTTATAACTTCTAAATTAAAATAGGTATAAATATACTTTTTTTTACTAAAATAAGATCAAAATATATTCTTTTCAAACAAATAAAAAACAAAAATTCGCTTTTTTAAACTCGGGTACCTGTAGCTACCCCTTTATTTACTTTGTTTCCAATAGCAAAAATTAATTTATTCAATGAACGTTATTGGAACATATGGTTTGATTTGCCTGAATTTTTCTGTGGTCATGACCTGTGATATTTAAAACAAATTGGTACCCTGAGCTTTGGCGTTGTTGGATGTCGCCTGCAAGAAACCAGTCCAGATGTACCTCCGCGCGACGTCTTCGTTTTTCTGATCGCCGACCGGGACCCGGTACCTCTGCTTCTTTCTTGAAAATCCGGGGCGTCTTCCTCCTATCACCTAAATCTAACTGACATCTAAATGACTCTCCCTACTCTGCGTCCTTGACGGGCGCCTACTCGCGAACTGTGTAGATCGAAAAAAATGATTATGCCTGCAATGTTAAGGATTCTACTACTTTCCGTGGTTTCTTCCCTTCTCCGAATTAACAAAATATTCTGGTATTCGCGCAAGACCTTCTTCAATCCTCAGACCTAAGCCCAGAAACAACATGGCCGCCATCGGAGGCCTACCGTAAATAACACGAAGTTTACTTCGTGGTAAATAATAATGCGTAACACATGTTCATAATTATTCTCTCACAGATTTTGCACGACTTATCCTGAAATGATAAAAATGTTTCTAATAATTAAAAAAACAAAACACAATAATTCAAATGGATTTATTGATCATCATTTTATGTATGTTTATTTCGTGATAATATACATAAATCAGCCAATCAAGAAAATATAGGAACACCAATGACTCTCCTGGTGACTGCTACTGCTGGCAAAATTTTACAATCTTTCTCTTTTTAACTTGTGTACATATGCTTTCATTATATTTCTGTTTCCCCTGTGCTGTTACATTTTCTTCGTTCATAATTTTTGAATAGTTATTTAAGAAGATATTGGCAAGAATTTTCATACATTTCTTGACTACGTCTTTAATAATGACACCACAGCTACACGAGTCGTACATATTATGAATACTGATTTCAGCAGCGTTAATGCCTAATGTCATTAATGCATTTCTCTGACTATGTAGTTTTAAAAATTCTTTTTCATAATTGTCACTGATGAGGACACTAAATAACCTGAATGTATTTGAACATAATGAAATAACAAACTCTGATGGACACTTCAATCCCCCTCGATTTAATGTATTAAAATACAAATTTTTCTGGGATGTCCAATCAATTTCTAAATCTCTGTCCAAAACTAACATTTTTTCACAATCACCACACTTCAAAGCTTCAATTACATTTTTACTCACATAACTGGAAATGCAAACTAAAACCTGCTGAGTTTCAGATGAAATTTCTACCTCCCACATTGCATCAATTGCAGGCTCCAAATTATCTAACAAATCAGGCATTGTTGCATCAGGATTGTTTTGCATTGTCAGTACCAAGTCTTTTATTCTAAATTCACCAAATTTTGCACTTGTTAACTTTAAAAAACTTAGAACCTTCAATTTCCTTTCAGATTCCATTACCTGTTCCACACTGACATTGTAGCTGCACCCACTAAGTCTACGATAAGCTCCAAACCTTCCTTCTAAAGCATCAGTTTGGAACTTACCAGATAGAATATATTTCCATTGATACTTGTTAAAAATATACTTGCACAAAAGATATCAATGTGTGGGTGAATGATATATATGTCTCACGAGTTAATTTTCCATTGTTCTGTGCTGACATATTCCAAATATCAAGATACGTTTTTAGATTTTCTAAAAACACAAGTTTAGAATCATTACAACTAGTGATCGGTTCAGCAAAGTCATTTCGAGTGTATTTACCTTTCATGGTATGTTTAACATTAATTATTGACCACCATTTACTAATTAATTTTAAAAACTGTATAGTCCCCTCACTGACATCAACTCCTTGCTGTTTCTGTGTTTCCAGAGCAGCCACAGTTTTTTCATCAAACACAGCTAAGGCCAATGACACATTCTGCCTCTCAATTGTTGTTGGGTACACAGACTTCTTTGACAAAGCAGGTGCTAATTTTACAACTGATGCTTTTTCAGAATTGTGCAAATTAACAAGATCTGAAAATTTTGCTTCACAAACATTAAAGGTATACATAACATTTCTTTTTGGAAGGTCTCTAGTGCATGAAAGACTGTCAAAAATCTGTTGTGGATTTGGAATTCGAAAAACCTGCTTATTTAAAAATACATTTCTAATACACTTTAAAATATGTACACTATCAAATAATAAAACACTGAATGGGTTGGATCCACAGGATTAGGAATTGAATATTTCAGACATCCTCCACCCAAGAGTTCAAACATTCTTCTGTTTACACTATGGTTATCAGCTATCAAACATAAGACCGTAAAGCCAACTTCTTTAAGAATTTTTAACACTTCTAGTGTCAACTTAGAAAGGGTTTCACCACACTGTCTTTTTGCAGGAAAAAGCCCTACTACATCTTTATTTTTGCCCTGTAAGGACATTGACATGAACACTTGAATTCTAGTTGCCACAGTCCTATTTTCACAATTTTCGGCAATCCCAAGTACTTTTCCTGACTTATAAGATATTTTAGGATTTAAATACATGTCATCTAACATTACTGAAATCAACTTTTCTCTCTCATCCAACAATTTACATTTTTCTTTTAAATAACTAATGTGTTCAGGATTCATTCCTGGATCTGTTGACCCTACTTTACTAAAAAATTGTTTTAAATAAATAGGATGAGGAAGAGTTAATAATTTTGTGTCTCTCATGGCCCGATATGCCCCTGGAAAGGTGTAGGACATTGTCGCAGCCCATACTACAAGTTCTGGTGAATATCTAATCTGATTCATGAGACACAATTCCAACTGTTCCAAAGCAAACTTAACTTTGTCAACTTTTTCAGAGTCAAAAGCAGTGGCGAAGCGTCAGGGTAGGCAGAGTAAGCTGAGCTATCCCTAAGAATCTTGAAGAAGGCGGGAGATATATCTTCACTAAAAAAAGAAAATTGTCAATATATGTTATTTTAGTTTGTTATTTAGTGTTGCACCGTGTGGACAAGGTAGCGCACGTGCACTGTGTTGAACGTTAGTCTTTCAACTTTGCTCATGCCATTTTATTCCTGTGACGCACAGAAAAGACGCATCGTGTGGACGCGCCTTATGAAAGACAATTTTTATTGGAAAGAAAAATCTCTATCTGCAATTTTGTATTTGGAGGAAGACGCCCAATAAAATTCAAACTTTAGCAATTTTCGAAAATTCAGAGTTAATCGTGAAAATCGGACCTATGCCATCTTAACAAGTCTGTTCTTATAAGAAATTTAAAGAAAAAATTTGGAGCCGTTTTTGAGAAGAAAATTTTGAAAATGCCCCGGGAGCTTCATGTTAAGTACCCCAAATTTTGTAAAATCTTTTTCAAAATCTCAAAGCTTCGACTCGAACCAGATCGATCGGGGAATATCGAAGAACCGACCGACGCAGGGGACCGAAAAATTTTGGAAGAAATCGTATGTATGGTTTCGGTGCTGGCAGTTTTCACAGAAGGACGGACAGACGGATGTTTTCCTTTCAATTGGTTTTCGGTATCAAGGACCCAAAAAAGAGGGGTTCTGACTACACCACGTGTTGGGGAATTTTTTTTCTCAATTTAGCAACTGGATTTATCAACTTTTTCGTTATTACGGTCCGGCAACGAATTTCTTTCTGGCGAAAATTCGCCATTTTTTCACGCAGCATTATATAACTTTCCCTATACTACATATATTACTCCGTATATACGTACGTATACGGGAAAGTAAAAATGAATAAACAAATCGAATACGTTAAATGTTGATCTAATGCAACTGAAATAAAGCAAACTGTCATTAATTGATATATTTCAGTAATATAATAAGTAATTGACATTACTTATTATTCATAAAAACTATTATGAGTTTCATATTGGAACAAATTATTAAAATTAAAAAATTGTCAACTTTAAATATATCAAACTCATCGATATAATATGTCAACATCGACTCAAATCTATGTTAATTTTCATATGTCGAATATATCAAAATATGTCTAATGTGTAAATTTGTAAGGAAAGATAGCAATATGAATCGAAAAAAAGATTATTATATTGAAATATGTTTTATATATCCTTATATCGAAATATATCGAAAGATATCAGCATATATCGAAATTAAGCTACCATACCGAATATATCGAAATACATGGAGATATATTGAAATATATCGAATTATTTCAATATATAGAATTTCGTCATGTACAATTTCGTCAATATATGTCAAAAAACATCAACATATATCGAAAAATGTTTAAATAAGTCGATAAAAGTGAAGTGGAACAGGAAAAACTAATTAACTCCACCCGTGTACCAGGAAAAACTCATTAACTCCAACCCAATCCAGTCAAATTACACGTTTCCCGCGGGCGGATGGGATGGGCAAATATTGCTAAAAACTAGTCTTTTTCAGATGTTTTTTAACCTTTAAAAAAAGAATCGCACAACGAAGCATTATTTCTATATCCCAAATCAGTATTATCAAACTTAAAACCTGATTTACTCGAATAACGTAAAAGTGGAGTTAATGAGTTTTACCTAATAGCCACTTAATTCACAATGACTTTCCCGTTACTCACGAGCGATCCGTGCCTTTCGCTGTCTAGCAGATGAAAGAGAGATGTTCTACACGTCACTTCGTAGGTGGAAGTTACTTGCCAATTGTTTTACATTTCAGTAATTCCTCACTCTTTCGGTTTGCGACTTATAACCCGTCCCCTCAAATGAGTTCATACCACGCGTCGACCACTGGCTCCCTTTCTTAACGAGGTATCAAATCATTAATGACGCGCCCTGCACCATAGCAACCCCTCTAGCAACCGCGTACTCTCAACCGGTAACAAATATTCGGCCCTTCCTGCTTGTATGACACCGTAACAACCCCGTGGCATCCGTGTACACATCACATTTCAAATTTCTCCCAGCATTTCCCGTCAACTGTTTCTCTACGCCACGTATTGTATAACACAATACAGAATAAAAATGTACAATAACTTCTCTATATACAATGTGCATTTTGTATAGTTAAGCTTCCTCGTTCGAACAGACACTCTTAAGGATGTTTATTGTGTTAGGTACTGTTGTTTCCATAGCCCTTAACACCGATAAGTAGGGACCGACTGCCGAGATAAGTATACTGAGATTTTTCTAACTACGTCCCTCAAGGCCACTCAAATCCCATCTTCGCGATGGAATATTCACGGCATTTCGCGTCTTTTCTCGGTCTTGCCGGTAGAAGTCGCATGATCGCAAGCACTGCTTCATACGGTTGCGATCGTGCGAATTCTAGCGAAACGACTGAGAAAGACGCGAAATGCCGTGACATATTCCATCGCGAAGATGGGATTTGAGTGGCCTTGAGGGACGCAGTTAGAGAAATCGCAGTATAGTTCCTCCCTGTCTCTTGAAGCCGAAGGAAGCTGGTAGGTTCTCCTGCCACCTTGGGACCCTAAAAGGCCCTAAAGATAAAAGCGCAGGCAAAATTGAGTTTTTCGTAAGTCTAATATTAGTACACATTATTGGAGTTTGTTGTGTATGAGTACAATTGTTAATGAACAGCTATGCTTGAGTTTTTCTTGGCGCACCATGGCCCCGGACGGAAAATGAAGAGGGAAGGCTTTCTCAAACATGAAGCTTCCACGTCACTACTCTCTTGTTTGATTGAACGAAAAACCCAAGTAAAATATATGTTTTAAATTCTCCCTTTCATCTTCTAATACAATTTGAATACTTTTCCAATAAAATGATATATAATGTAAAATAATATCGAATTAATATTGAAACGGCGGGTGGGGGGGAAGGAAATTAAAATGGAAGTTGAAATCACCCGCTACTTTGCTTAGTTCCATCTTAGAACGTACGAGACGCCACGGTCGTGGTTATTTCACCTTTTGGACGCCATGAGCGCTCTTGGATGTGGTCCCCATCCACGGAGAATCCTAGTAGAATATGTAACTTGCTTTCTCTCAGGAGTTTCGAACGTTTCGATCAGTTTTTTGATTATAGGAAGTCAAAATATTCATTTGTGATCTGGCTGGAAAATGGAAGATATAAATATTTTAACTGAAAGTATTATTAAAATAGAAAATGTATGCATTTTCTGTGGTACTATGTTAAAACACAATTTGTCAATATTTACGAAGGCCAATAATTTATAATTACAATTTACTAACACTGAATTAACTTAGTTGTAATGTATGTTCTAAGTGCAGCGTATGTTAATAATATGCATATTTTTATAATATTGTGTTTTTGTTACCTCCAGGTTAAAGAAGAACCACTTGATGGGAGTGAAGATTGTAGTTGGAATGCCTTTGTGAGTAATTGGCCTTGAATTCATGACCACACTATCAATTCTAGGAATAATTGATGGTTGTGGTCATTTAATTAGAATCTCTTTGTTTGCCAACGTTTCAGAACTCGGGGGGATGGAACAATGAAGTTCCAAAAGAATGGCCAACTAAGAGTTTTTAAATAAATGACCAACAACCATTAACTGTTCCCAGAATTTGTTAGTAATAATTTCATAATAACATTATTAGCACAATCTGATCACTGTTTTGGGGGTAATCACAGTGAAATTAAAAAATTGACATGTAGAGGTTAGAAGAAGTAGCCACCATAATGTTGATGCAGATTTTTACAGAATTGAAAAGATGATTGTGACAGTTTGTATTAGTCTCCAGTGCTTAAGTGTCCATGTTGAGTCCCTGATTGGGGCAGGAGAAATTTGAAGGTTTCACAGAAGTGTACGGTTTGATTAAAGGAAGTTGATGATTCACGGTTGTGAATGGAAAGGAGCGACATTGACATGTTCTGTACCACTGAGCATGTGTTCCCAGGACATGAAAATAAACACTTGAAATATTTAGTTATTAAAGTAACCAAATCATACTCATATTGTGTGAAGCTCCAGCTTTAGAAGCAAAACCATCAATTACCCACTTACTTTAATCTGACCATATTTAGTTGTTGTGCCAGTAGGAGAACTGTGAACTGTTATGAATGAGGGTTTAAAATGAACTACTATGTTGAAAGCTTCTTAGCATAGCAGTTTCTAGCACTAACGAAACCTTGGAAACTAAAGTTACTTTATGATATGAGAACTCGTTTCAAAAAAAACAAGTGAGAATAATGTTTGTAAACCCTTTGTTAACTAGTTTTCTAAATGCTCTGTCAATTATGGTGCATAATGTTTTATCTATAAACCTGTGTAATTCTCATTATCAATAAAAAAATTGAGATAGTTTCAAAAGTTAATTTCAATAGTTGAAATTGAAGTGTACATCCCATAAAATAGCAATATTGTAGATTATTTGGTTATTACGTATTATTTAATTTCAGTTTGATGTTTTAAAATATACTTGAAATATGTTGGACCGTGCAATATGATCACAAAAACATTTTACAAAAGACTGTAATTGTGATTTCACTCAAGATAGAATTAAAAATTTATAGGAATTAATTTTTAATATTAATTATGCCCTAGGAATATTTCTAAATAGAAGTATGACACTGCTCTCTTCCCCTTTAAAGAAAAATTCAGGTGCAGTCTTTTAGTTTTTTGCAAGAAGCTCAAAAACAATGAGTGAATCTAATGTAGGTAATTGAATGTTTCTCAAAACTCACAAGTTTCTATTCTAAATGCATTTTAATTCACTTTAAATGGTCAATGAGGTGCTGAGGAATTGAGGTCAAAATTGTTACTGGTAATTTGTCGGGGTGAAGCAACAGTGCACAAGTTTACAGATACCTGTAGCAGTAATATTGTAGCAAAACAAAGTAGTGTTGGGGGTGGAGGGGGCAGAAGAAGTTAGATGGCACTGGGCAGAGCAAATCACGGGAATGTGGGCATGGAAAGGGTATGAATAGGCCAAAAATGGAATTAATTCTTGTTCTTGTCTAATAGACAGTTGTAAATAAATACGTGGGTAACACAGGGGACTTTGTGTAAATTATATGAATGTATTCAAAAACAATTCTGATATTAACATGAAGTAATAAAGTTTCTTTGAGTCCTCGAAACTTCATTTGCTGGGAAGATAAGGATCTTTAATGTTTTGTTGTGGGTCTGTGCATTTATGATGTTTAATTGCGCTTTCTGAGGCTAAAGGTAGTTTATTGTATTTTCTACGTATGTGTAAGTGGAGGTTCATATTTTATGTGTATTGTTGGAATATCGGTTTTGCTTAACAGTGAATTGAGTTAATTTTCTTTGTAATATTTATTGTAAATAAATATCTGTTTTAGTTTCTAATTTAATGTTTTGCCTTTGGATTTATGTAGGGTTAAGTTATAACCGTGGCTGATTCGGCCATAAATTTCATCTTGAGGAAATATGCATAAAGCAACTTTCATGTGTTAGTGATTATATCACGTGTTTGTTAATTTATTAACAATATGTAATTCCAGAATGGCTTTGACCTCAGAGGCATGTCATTGTAGATAGAATTTTTTGTAATTTTCCAAAGTGTTTACAGCATGTGTGTAATGGCAACTTAGTTTACAAGACTCAAAGCATTGTTGTAGACTCAGGAGTGTCCTTACTGTCGTTTGTAAAGAAGCAGATACACTGCAATACTTCGAGATGGCTGTCAAGCCTGAGTTTTAAGTCTAATTAATGATGCCAAAATCTTTTAATACTTATAATTATAAAAAGAAAAACTAATTTTGATTGCATGGTTGAATAATAACAATTTACTAATAGCAACAAATTTAAATTCAAGGTTATAAAACTTTTTTCTAATGTTCTAGTGGAGATCTCAAAATTCTGTAGAGTAACCTACTGTTAAAAAGAATGTTGCTTGATTGATATTCCATTGCCCATTGCGAAAGAGAACATGTACAACAAAGAAATGCAACTTTTGTAGTGGTAAAATGATCTGACATTGTGTGCACTAAAGAAATGTCAGTATGGTGTTTAAATATTTCAAATCTTAGAGATATTGTGTTGAATAATCTTTCGTTGATCCTCATCTCATTTGTGTTTATTCCTTATTTCTTTTGACTTTCGGCAAATGCAGTGAAAAGTTTAGTTTTACTTCTAGGTAACAGAGGTAGACTTTCTGTCCCACACTACTGTCCCTTAAAGTCATATGCTCTTAATATATAGGTAAATACCAAATTAAATCTTAGGAATTGTAATTTCAGCTGTAAAATTTTGTGAAATTGCAAAACTATTCATTGGTGATGTTACAACAAGAACATATTCTCTTTTTTTTTTTTGTTGCTTTGTTAAATTCTTATTAAATAGCATTAAATTAATTGATTGAAAGAAGATGCATCAAGGTTTAGTGTCTCCCAGAGTTAATTTTGTGGTATCACATCATTGGTTGGTGTAATTTGAATGAGACTATATATTTACGCAAAAATATTGTTTGTTACAAGTTGCATTGTCAATAAAATTAAAATTTTCAAGAAAAATTAATTTTACATGACGTAAATTATTTTGTCGGCTACATACACTTAAATGTCTCTCTTGTCACATCATGGATTGTTTGCGATTGCCATTACAAAATATAATTTGATTTCATAACAAAAATTGTGAAAATGTTAGGCTTGTCTATTCTTGATTTTTTTTCTGTAAAGTAGGAATATTGATTTTTCTAATAAGTGATCCAAGTTAATTTCCTTTTTAATTAAAATCATAAATAAATCTCTGTTTTAAATTCTTAATTTAATGATCTGTCTTTGGATTTGTATAGGGTTTAGTTAAATCCTTGGCTAATTTAAGTAATACATATTATCTTTAGAAAATATGTATTGAACACATTTCATGCGGTAATGACCGTAACCTGTGTTGCTTATTGTATTAACAATAAGAAATTGCTTCATTGCTTTCGTGTTAAAGTGTATTATTATAGAAATATTATTATAGAGTGACACAACCTCAATGTGATGTAACTATTTCTACTGAATGAAATGTCATACATATTTTTAATGAAAAATGGATGGTTTCTGTCTATCAATTATAAAATCGGGTCATAAGTAAATATGAGAATTATTATAGAAAGTATATTTGCAATTTTCCAGTGTCATCGCAGTCTATATGTCATGCCAACATTTTGTTGATTTGTAAGACTGAAGTTGCTTTTGTAGACTAGAAAGGTAATTAACGTCATTTGCAAACAAACTAGTACATTGCAATACTGAGAGACAGCTGTCATGCTAACTTTGAGGGTGTAATTAGTGGTGGGAAAATCTTTCAGTACCTGTAATTGGATATTTATAATAGATAGAACCACTAATTTTGATTAAGTGGTTGAAAAATAACCAGTAATAAATTGTAATGTGGTATTCCAGATTTGGGTAGGAAAAATCTGTACACTGTTATTTTTGTTGTAATTTAAAGGAGAATAAAAGAGGGGGTAAAAAATTGTTTAAATTATTTTTAACTCTCGTGCTAAGTGTGTTTGAAAATACGCTGTTTATTAATTCTCAGAAATGTTCCAAAATACACACGTTTGTGAGATTATATTAAATATAATAGTTATTATATGTAATACTATTATTTATGTTATTGTCATTGTAAACGCTGGCTCGTAGATGTACCCATTGCCATCAATATTAATATCCAAAAAAAATATGTGCGTTTGTGTTCTGACTTAACTCTTCACTTGGGAACAATGTCATTTTAACAAAACTAGGTAAAGTTTTTTACTGAGCAATTTCAATGTGAAAGAGAATACACTGGGGTAAGACACCCCTAGAAGGGTGGGTAGGAAAGGGGTGACATTTACAAACGAAACCATTAACCCTGCTGTGGTCCTCGGGTCCATTTCGACCCAAACACAATTTTAACTTTTTGTACAGCTTAAGAAAATAGTGCGATCGTTCTGATACTCCAAGACAATTATTTTTTGACTGTTTTCTACGCGTATATAAAATGTCATTAATTTATTTTCAATACGAAAGGAATTATAATTTTTTTTACACATAAGGTCTTCGGGTCCATTTGGACCCGTGACATTTCTCATGTTGAAATCTCGTTAGAGATTTCATATAATAATTCGGTACATTTGTAGAAATCAACTATGGAAGGATTGTATTGTCATTGAAGACTTTATCTTCTCATAAGGTTTACAATAACAATATTTCATCGTATAATACTATCAAACTACGAATATACTATCGAAGTTCTATGAACAGCTGGGAGCAATCTCAGCTCTCTGAACTACGGCAAAACGGTACTTTCTAAAACTAGAACGTAGAATACTCATGTGTTTCTTCTTCTTCCGATAATGTGCAATCTTCAGTTATATGCAACAATCAATGAATAATTGGGCTTTTCCGAGGCAATTGTCCATTTTGGCAGCACATGCCAAAGACTTGGCAAACACGGAGGGAAATTTTCAAAGAAACTTGTTACGCGTGGAATGCACAACCTCTGGCAAACAAGAAGGGCAACATAGAGAACAAAATTTGGGAATAAAAGTTGTGCTACAATTATCCTCACTTCTGAAGGATAACAATATAACTCATGACAATTTCTTTACATCATACAACATACAAGTTGGGTCAGGAGATTCTCAAACGGCACATCACTCTCAGCAGAACTATGCATAAAAACAAATCTTCTATACCGCCAAAACTTCTCCAGCAAAAGAGCACAACAAACTAATATTCTACTTTCCCTTTTGCGAGTTACCCAACATTAGTATCGTATGTGCCACGAATGAACAAGAGTGTTGCTCTTCAAAGCACCCTTTACAATGATGCAAGAGGCAGCGAATCTGGAGAAAAGAAACCAGAAATAATGACCACTTATAATTCTACAAAGGTAGCTGTTGATACGATTAGTTCTTACTCATAGAAAATCATACATTTTTGTGGCCTATTGTGGTTCTCTATAACAAAATAAATATTTTACATCAATTCAAACGTTTTTTTCACAAAAAGAAATTTGGATTGCTAATAAAAATGTTATAAAAAATAACACTTTTTTATAGCAAACTTGGGGAATCGTTTGTAAAGCCATTATTGAACGCAGAACACACCTGCCACAAACTTCACCAGGAGAAGAAAAAAACTAGAATTCCGATGCAAAATTCACAGTATTAAAAATTAAGGTTTTTTTAGATTCTATTTGAAAAGGGGGAAAAGGGAGTGTGTTACAAAACAGATAACAAAATTACTTTTTGTTGCTCCAAATGAAAACTTTTACAGGTAAAAATCTTGTCAATCACATTTGTACTACATGTGTGCAATACAATTTTTCTATGTGTTTAGTTCATTATTTTGCTATCACACATATTCAGAAACCATTATTTTAATTATTGCACAACCTTATAAATAAAATAAATGTGTATAATTGACATTTATGTGTATAACTTTAACTTCCTATTAAGAATACTAAATATGATCAGTGGAAAAGTAAATAATCTGCAAAAGAAATTATATGAGTCCATTTGGACCCAAGGATCTTGACAAGGAGTAAATTTGAGGACCGCAGCCGGGTTAAGCTTCAGCAATATGTTTTGTTGTAATTTCTGTCTGATTACACAGAATATTTGAGTTGAATCACTCTATTTCCACTGCAGAGTATTTCCTTCTATTGACTACACTAACTTTATCACATCCAACTAAAAGCAAGAAGAGAAAAGCATATGTTCACAGTCATATCTGAATGATTTTGATGAGTGAGATTTACCCTTATTCTAGAAATAAATGTCTTGATAAGAAGTTAGTACTGTTAGAAAAATCAGTAGATTCATAACTTCATCACTATCAAAATCGAGTCACTTCATCATTAGCAGATTGCAGTATTTCCTATTGTAACGTTTTTGATGAACGTTTACATGTCGATTGTAAATAGCTCCAATATTTAAGCAAACCATTGAAAGGCAATTTTTATTATGAATTTTGAAACCTCGAATCTTTTGTGTTTTTAATCCCACATGTAAGTAAATTCTTCTGTGTGAAGATTTTATTATAGCATCAAACATCGTGATGTATGACCAGGGTTACCCAGGGGGTGGAAAATATTTTGCTAAAATACTATTTCAATTCGTCAATTATAACAAAGAGCCAAGAATACATGCCAGGTTAAATTCCGAAACGTTCTTTATCAAAATTAATAAACCGATAAATTCAAATCAAGAGTGTAATGTTCTTACTTCTTCATGGGATCATATTTTGAATAAAATAAAACAATCATCATTAGATGAGTCTTTCTCGATAATTCTATTTTGAATTTGCATGTGTTGCTGGTAATTTTATCAGTAATAGATATTACTGTTTTTGTAAAATGATTTTGCTGTATTTACAGGAACTATGCATGAAGATGATTTCTTTTTATAGTTTTTAATATCTTATGTATGAAGACAATCAGTAGTACTGTTTAATATGCAATCAGTAAATTGTATTTGATGTAATTTCAATTATAAAAATATATTGTTGTTATTGGAAGTACAATGTTTCGCAAACTATTTGTCCTCAACTTCAGGTACATGCATGTATGTATTAAACAGTACTACTGACTGTCTTAAAACATAAGATATTGAAAACTATAAAAAGAAATTATCTTCTTACACAATAGAAAAAATTAACTGTATTGGTGTAAAAATTAGCAAGTGATAGCACATTTTATTTGCATATTGCAAGAATGTTAATTAGTAATGTGTAGTATTTTGGGGCATTCGTCTTGAAAACTTGAAAAATGAGCTAACATGAAGTAAAATATTGCAGTTACTCACTAGGTATAATAACTCAAGTATATCTTGTTTTCTGGATAGAATCCAGGGAAATTATTCTAAATTTTAATTTTTAAGAAAATCATTAGTTAAAAAAAATAAATGCTATGGTGCAGGAAATTCTTGCAATATTCTTACACTTTATAACACTAATTCTATAAATGTTATGTGCACACTTTCAAAAAAAGGAGTTTGCTCACCACTTGAAAATCAAATAAGTTATTACCTTACTGACAAAATTATATTACACTAGTCTGCATGGTATCAGATGATTAAAATTTAATCTGTGTTTTTAACTCCTTTCTTATCCTGATTCGAGAACTGTTCTTAGTTTTTGTTTAACACAAAAAGTTTTTTCGCCTATGAGAGCGGTTGCATTTTAGGGACTTGGATAGGGAAATTTCACTCTACAAACTTGCAAGCCGTTGTGTTGGCACAACTTAACCAGCTGTTTATTTTGTTGTTGTTTGCAAGTTAAATGAATGCACTAGAATTTCTTGCAGAGCAGTGATTGGTGTGTTTTTCTCGTGGGAAGGCAGTTCCATGTAGAACTTTTCTTCAAGAGGTGTTCTTAATTTTATTTTACTTGTGTAAAATACCTGTTCTATGTGTAATAATGTCAACTCGCAAATGTATGAGCAATCCTGTTATTTTCTGTTACATGCACAGTGCTTACGCAACGAACGGATATAACAGATTTTGTGAAGGAAGCTTATTATGCTTATTTTGAAGTTAAACTTGGAGACCAGGACAAGGGCGCCAAAGAAAGTTTGCCGGTATTGTGTTGAGAGATTGATGTTATGGACTAAGGGAAAGAAATCATGCATGCCATTTGCAATTCCTACGGTTTGGAGGGAACTGATAGACCACCTTAATGAATGCTACGTCTGTTTATACTGTGATTTCTCTAACTTTGTCCCTCAAGGCAACTCAAATCCCATCTTCGCGATGGAATATGTCACGGCATTTCGCATCTTTCTCAGTCGTTCCACTATATTTCGCACGATCGCGACCGTATAAAGCAATGCTTGCGATCATGCGACTTCTACCGGCAAGACCGAGAAAGACGCGAAATGCCATGACATATTCCATCGCGACGATGGGATTTGAGTTGCCTTGAGGGACAAAGTTAGAGAAATCGCAGTATAGCCAACGTTTAGGGATGCAGTGTGAAAAATAAACACATCGAATACCCAAATATTTCTTCTGCCATTAGGCCCGTTCCACATGGAGGGGAACAGATGGTTCTGAAAGTGAAGCTGCAAAAGGTGATACTGGTAGTAATGATGATGACTACAATCCTCCACTCTACGTAACACCACAACAGTTTTCACAGAGTGAACTTAACGATATAGTACGAGATATGAATTTTCCTAAGGAATATGCCGAATTACTATTCCTCTAAAATGTAAAGAATCTAAAGGTCTCGGCTAAAATGTAAGAATCTTCTGGCACCAGAAACAAAGTTTTCATGGTACAGACAGAAAAATAACTGGTTCCTCTATTCTCACATAAAAATTCTGTAGTGTACTGTAATAATGTTAAACAAGTTAATGCAATTCAATGGAATTGAACATGATTCTAATCAGTGGAGGCTTTTTATAGACTCCTTAAAGAGGAGCCTCGATGGTGTGTTACTTCATAGTGGGAATACTTATGGATCCTTTCGTGTGGCTCATTCAGTTCAAATGAAAGAGACATTTGAGAATCTTGAGGTACCGTTAAGAAGTATTAAGTATGAGGAACATGAGTGGTTAATCTGTGGTGATTTCAAAGTTATAGGAATGCTATTAGGACAATAGGCGGGATATACGAAAATGCCTTGTTTTTTATGCGAGTGGGGAAGCCGAGCGAAACAGAGGCAATGGAGTATGTGAGATTGGCCAGAGCGGAGGAATTTTACTCCTGGAACTAAAAATATTTTGCAGAGGCCGCTTGTTGCTCAAGAAAGTTTTGCTTCTACCACTACATATCAAATGAGGTTTGATGAAACAGTTTGTAAAGGCTCAACCACAAGATGGGCCCTGCATCAAGTATCTTTGAATAAAATTCCCCTTCATCACACGAGAAAAAATAACCGCTGGAATTTTTGTTGGCCCTCAAATTCGTAAATTGATGAGGGATGAAGAATCGAAAAGACAATGAATGAGAGAGAAAATTATGCATGGACTTCCGTCAGATCTGTTACTGAAAATTTTCTAGGAAAGAGGAAAGATCCAAATTACAAGAGCATTGTTGAAACCATGTTAGAAAACTTCCAGAAGTTGGGCTGCAATATGAGTGTTAAGCTTCACTTACAGACTATTTTCCGGATAATCTGGGACATTACTTATTCTTTGAAATGTAACTTCTTATTTTGTGGGAAAACCTGACATGATGGAACAAAACGGAAGTCCTATCTGGAATCAGCCTTAACAAATGATTCAAAAACACCCAAAAGTGACAATCATCTGACAAAAGTTTTTAAAAAAATGCAGACTAGTATTATATACTATAAGTAAAAAAAACCTTATCACTCGAATGCTACCATATTTTCTCTTGAGTCAGAGTATATATATATATATATATATATATATATATATATATATATATATATATATATGTTGTTTCATTAAAATCCACACGCAATTTTCGAAATTGACGAAATTACTGCCTTCGATCTGGTGGAATTTAAGAATCTTCATAGTATGCTCAATAAGCATTTGAATATCCTGGCTCAAACTACACTAGTTTTTCTTTCTGTGACATCAATAATCAGATTATGACCACTCGACACGTTGGAGAAGGTAACACTTAAGTTGTTTGGGTGTTATCATTGAAACAATATACTATTACTATTATGTATACATGAAATTTAGTCACAATTAATAAAAAGTGTTTGCTTACCATTAAACATGATTTAGTTATGATTATTTAACGCGTTAACTCTTTACGGACCACCAATTAATTAATGACGATACGAAAAGTGTTCAACATGATTAGTAAACATGGTTGCGTTTGGTAAATTTGAGAGCAGACATTCGATGGGACACATTCAGCAAGAAATTCGAAATGAAATTATGCAATTTTCACAATAAATTACCGCTTACTTAACGAAATCCTTACAATGACCACTGATTAATATGTTGCTAAACTGCAATCTTCTAAAAGGGCGCAAACTCACCAAATACTAACCAAACTTGTTTGCGTCCTCCTTGTACAAACGGTTTCAAATTAAGTGTACAAGAGATGTGGACTACTGTACAGTATGTACGTGAACAAAGCACGAAGTGAAAAACACGTACTGCACAGCTGCTGGACAGACCACCACAACACGGATTTTCGCCAGGTTCCTTTTGTAGAATAATGCCACAAAATACATAACTCGCTCTCCTCTTGCTGTCTGCTGTTTCCGTACATGTTCCATCTCATTCACGCACGTTTCCCTTCATGTACTTTCCTCCGCACGTTTTGGCCATTACCCTGTGTTTCCCTGCGTGTTCCCTTAAGATACCTCACATGTTCACCCCCATGTTCCACTACATATTCTCCCTCCTTTATGTGGAAATAAATCTGCAAATTCCGAAAATTATTTGTTTTTGTATTACGAATTACATTTTTATAAACTTTTACGATGGCGGATAGTGCAGTAGCTCTTGTACTGGATGAAACGTTCTGTATAGCTAGATGTTGGTAGTAAAATATTTATATTTGTTATGTTGGCACTAGTGTGCAAAAATAAATGAAGGTAAGCTGTTAAAGTACGTAGCCCAGTGTATGTAATGCAATGATGTATACATACACCACTAGATGGCTGACTCCGCGCTTTCCCAATAGGCGGAGGTGAGGCCGTACAGGGAGCCATGTTGCACGGCAAAAGCTTCGAATGTTAAATGCAGCCCATGACAGTTCGGTAGATTTTTACGAGTGCAACATGTATACATTGTATTTATTAGCATGGTTCTGTTCCATCATAAGAAAGTAAAGCTGTAGGCAAGAATAAATTATTGAAATATATTTTATAATTTACATAAAACTGCGAACAGCATTGACATAGTGTTACCGGAGATTTGCAAAAATGAGGACTTGTTTTTTATTATGACTTACGGGTACTTCTTATACTACTTCACAAGAGATAAAAAAAAAGATTTAAAATGAAAACATGTAGAGAAATATGATGCATATGTACTTTTTATGGGCAGATATTTTTATTTACGTATGAATACAAAACTTTTTGTAGGAACAAACATTCAAATGATCCCTTTCCCCATTGCAAGAAAATATTCAAATAATAAGTTATGTTTCTTTTAATTTTACATAACAGGAAATAGAACAACACATACATTTACAGAATAAATGAATAAATTAAATTATATTTTCAAAACATGAACACTTAAGACTAAGATTCCACTACACGAAATTGTAAAACCCACCTTATAGTGGTAAAACATGGATAAAACAAAGGCAAAAAATAATTGATTTCCTGGGCCAATTTTGAAAATAACAATTACATTAAGTAAAGAAAAATGAAAACATTAAAAAATCAAAACAAAAAATGTTTCACTAATCACTCAAGAGAAAACGCACTACAACACACCGCTTTCGGCAATACGGACAAGGATTTTGCCGTGCAAAATGGCGCCTTGGGTGGCCTCACTGCCAAGGCGAGAGTCATCTATCTAGGAGTATATATAGACATCATTGATGTAATGTGTCTAATAAAGGTAGCACGTGTTTTTAATGATAGAATCAGTAAATACCGGAGACATTCCAAATATTCAACTCAATTTCCGTAGATTTCGTATGAACTCTCAGAAACCATCCGACGTATCCATCATCCATTATTTGGTAATAGGTTCGAAATATTCTGAAAATCGCTGTACCATATGGTCAGTTTATTTTCTCTTAGTTGTCATGATTTTGCTCTGTGCAGGAGGAGTTGGACCCTCCAGTTGCTGTATTTGTGGCGCCACAGGTGAAGCAAGAGGCAGTTTATAGTAATGAAGAGAAGGTAAGAGTTACTTTCGCAGTTCCAAATTCCAAAAACAAACGATGGCTATTTTAATTAAAGACAGATATAGGAACAAGATGTCATTGGCTTTGACTCTCAATAATTTAGAGCGTAAGTTAGCACTCTTAATGCCTGAGAACGAGTTATTGTACTTCTATGCCACTCAGGCAATAGAATTGGATTATGTATTTAACAAGCAAACTAACATTAAGTATAATAAGTATATTCGCCTATATAATAATAGTAAGAAAATTCAAGATAGTAACACGCAACTTGAAACTTCTCAATATCAAAGAGTTATTAACTTAACGGAAATGTCAATTCCTTCTCCGGTAATAAATACATTGTCGTTAGGAAACAACTTCAGTTTCCTTCTAACTAATGATAGCAACCAGAAAGTGGTTTTTCAGACAATAAAAGGTGTGGAAATGTCTATATATAAAGTACCATACCTTCATAGAGAAAATTTAAGACTCTCGATAGCCAGACATCTCTTAGAGGTTAGAAATAGCCTTCCGAATAAATGCACACGTCTAAAAACCATTCATGAAGAAAGCAAAAAAACAAAAAGTTTCTTTAGAGATAACAAAGATATCACGGTTAGAGCAGACAAAGGTGGAGCCACGGTGATAATGAATAAATATGATTATGTTCAGAATTTAAATAACATTTTACTAATGATACTAATTATAAGAAGTTAGGGAGGTCAAAAGAAACCTTTATCTTAAAGAATGTGCAAGCTAGATTAAAGAGGTGGGAGGAAAATAAATGGATTGATGATAAATTATTTAAGCAACTTTATCCGAACATTTCCCAGTTGTCGAGAGCCTATGGATTTGTTAAAATTCATAAAGAAGGAAATCCTATTAGACCTGTTGTGACATCAGTTGGTCATGCTACATATAAGATTTCAAAATTCCTGGCTACGAAGTTAAAATTACTCTTGGAACCTAATTACAGTTATGTTGTCAGAAATAGTTTTGAACTAGTAAGAAACTTACCGGAAGTAGATTTGAATCCTGATGATTTATTGATATCGCTGGGTGTGGTCTCTATGTTCCCTTCAATCCCACATGATCAAGTCTTATCGGCCTTAAATAATCTTTTTAGTAATGACCCTACAAAATTAAATATATCCAAAGATGAGATAATTGATACTGTAAAGTTTTTGCTTGAAAATAATAGTTTTAAGTTTGATGATAAAATATACCAACAAATTAATGGCCTCCCGATTGGAGGAACATGTAGTAGTGTCCTTTCTGAGGTTGTAATGAGGCAACTAGAAACTACCGTGTTGAAAGATATACAGGTAAAATATTACTGTAGGTATGTTGACGATATTTTTATGATTGTCAACGGAAATCAAGTTACACACATTTTGACTGAATTCAATAAGTACCATCCACAGATTCAATTCACATTAGAACTTGAGAGGAATGGTGAAATTAATTTTTGGATACAACCATATACAGGACTACTAATAAACTATTGACCAGTTGGTATTTAAAGCCCTCATTCTCAGGCTTTACATTAAATTTCTATTTAATCATCCTATATCCACAAAAATTGGTGTAATATACAATTTAATTGATAGGTGTATTAAATTGTCGAATAGAGTCTTTTATCCCCGTAACTTACTAAAAGTTTTTCAAATTTTGTTAGAAGCAGGATACCCAGTTGGTTTCATGGAGAAATACATAATCAGAAGGATTAAATATATCAATAATAAAGCGAATAAAGATACAAACAGTAGACCTGACCAGTCAAAAATTCAATCTTATATAGTGATTCCATATTTAGGCCCCCTATCTATCAAACTTAGAGAAATTTGTAGGAATAAATATCAAACAGACATAGTTTTTAACCAAATTAATCAAATGAACTTTGTCAAGAATAATAAAGATCCTATCAGACTTCTTGAAAAATCAAATGTTGTATACCAATTGAAATGTCAAGTATGTAACGAATCATACATAGGGAACACATCCCGCAAATTGAGAACTAGGATAGCTGAACATATCAGAAATGAGAATCTGCCCCCGTCACAACACAATTCTGTGACTGATCACAGAAAAAGACTCTACCACAATATAGATTTCAATCGACCTAGAGTCCTTGCGATAGAAGAAAACTATACTGGCAGATACGCATTAGAATCATTACATATAAAATCCAACCAAACATTTAATTATCAAATTGAATCTAATCTTTTCACGCGTTTGTATGATACTACTCTTGACCTTAAATAATAATCTCATGTAATTACAATAGCCTTTCCATGCTGTCTTGTTTATCTGTCTGACCCCCCCCTCCCCCTCCACTCAACCCCCTCCCCATCCTTCATTCACTTGGTACCTTTCCTGTAACCTCCCGCTCGTTCCCGCAGCCACGTTTCCCCCCTCCCTTCAAGATATTTCCCTTCCACCGTAGTTTGGAATGTGACGGCCTACCCTCATTTCTCGAGAAAATTTCGAAGTGCGAGGTACTAGATCAGAGTCAACATGATGTCTTCCATTGACACACCTGGTCTCTATGACTTATCCAACTAAAGGGTTATATTTTGGTGCAATCTGAATAGTTATGTTATTGTTCGACTTAAGCCAGGAATGTACATCGGTTATAAGAACGTTGGATAATTGTAGGTGAGTTATACTGAACTTTTTCTTTGGTTCATAGCTTTCGTACTTGCCACACTATACCAAATATGTTTAAATATTGCAATGTAAATAAAAAATTTTAATTATTTGATATTCTATTCAAGATATAATTTTGTATATATTTTATCTTTTTAAATAATATGACCTGTAAATGAGTAATCATAATCCTTTTAATTAAATTGTTAATTATGACAAGTTTTAATAATAATTAGAATCATATGTTTATATACTAGTTGTCTAATATATCTTGTTTGATTTTTTATTGTAGTGTTCTGTATGTCACCTGATGAAGGACAACAAGATGTCCGAAACGCGTTGTGATACCTCAATGTGATGTAATTATTTTAATGAATCTAATGTAATAAATATTTGTTATGTGAAATTTCAAGGTTTACTGTCAATAAATTAAAAAATCGGGTCATAAGTGAACATGAGAACTGTGAACCTTCATCTGTAAAGACAGTAATTTTAATCTATTATAATTAATAACAATTTACAATAATGTTGCTTTTACGCAACTTAAGGATTAGTGGGTATATGGGACGAACATGATAGATCAAATGCAATGGGAGTGTAATCGTTGAGTAACAGGCATGTAACTACTGTTTCAGATTTCCGTTCCTAGTATAGGTAGTTCATCTTGGCGATAGTGTCTTGACCTGCATTGTTGGATCATGGTCTAAACAATCCTTCAAGCGTAATTATTTATTTTCTTTAACACTTCTGTTTATTTCGGGAATGTTAGAAGTAAATAAAGGGATCTGTCAACTGCTGAACATATTTCTGGAGGAAGATGACATTATTTCTGCAAATATGATTGATTCTGTGCACATTTTTCCTGATGATGACGAAATGGCAGACGAGGAAATTATAGATGATGTTCTGAACGAAAAAGAAGTAGAAAAAGAAAAAGTGATTGATAGTGCAAATGTCAACTCATTGAATATAGTGTACAACATTGCGAATGAGGACAATATGTCACAAGTATCATTTTGCTCTTACTTAGCCACGACTCTAATGAACTCTGAAGACTGTGCAAATATGTGATTGCAATAATGAGTCAATGCATACACAGGATACTAAAAAATTCTATTGTGGTCGACCCACAAACAATTCCCAACGTAAAGAAAAACATTATGACGTAAGGAGACCGACGAAGGTGTATTTGTCACTGCAGTACCTCTGACCGTGAGGGCGTAGTGTTCCAGTCCTAACAATGGGAGGATTTTCCACACGAGCTACTACTTAGCAACGCAGAGTTGAGCGGCCGGCTGCTCTCGTCAGTGAGTTTCCTTGGTGTCTCGGGTCAGTTCTAGGCAAATGCAGGAGAAGTATCCCAACAAAGGCCCACGGACCGCGATCATTCCTTCCTCGTCCGATCCTCACCCGTTACTTGCACTTCACAACCACACTTGCCGGGAGACCGATTGGGGGCTTAGAGCTGGACCCGGCTGAGGCGGTGCCCCGCTAGTGGGAGATACCTGCATGGGGAAAACCCGCAAGCCAACAGGTGGGTCGGCGTGTGGTCTCGCCATCCAACAGGCGGAAGTCACTGCCGCCTCCGGCGCGCTCAAAAACACTCACTACATTTAGGGGACTAATGAAAATAGCAGTTGACGCGCCCGAAATCATCTGTCAATCATGATGTAAAGCACATGATTATAAAAGGAGAAACCAAAGCCAGGAGGAGATGCAGATTGTGGGAAAGCACTATAATTTACAAATGTAAAAAAAATGCAATGTTCATCTCCATCCGAACTGTTTTAGTCGTCTTTTGTCTAGAGGAATTGATATATCCTAAGGTCCCAAAGTTGCGTAGTCGCAACATTTTGTTGTACATTAACTATTGGTTAACAATATTATAAATGAATTTTTTATAATATTTTCTAGTGTAATAAATACATAATATTAGTAAAAAAATATTATTTCAATGCTTGGTCCTTCATGAGTTAACGAAATAGCATTAAAGCGCCACTGTGTTTTCCAAATTTCAATCTCTTTTTCACAGAAAATTTTTGAGTTTTCGAAAAACTTCATTCGAAGCCTTTTTAAGAAATTTAACTCACAAATACAACGGTATTTAGAAATTGCAGTGAATGTGCATGTTAACAGTGTGAGTTCTCAACAAAAAAAAAAAATGGTTGAGCGGATCGATGTGCAGATGTGATCGCGAGCAGCGTGTTGCGGCAAGAGGCCAGGGGCGGCGCTAGTGTTTGCGAGCTTGGGCGAGACTGAGGCTTCTCGTCTCAGGAGTAGCAGTGCTGCTTAGGAGAGTAAATAAATATGTTCAGCGAACTCCGTGTCTGTGTCCTTCATCTCACGACGACGTATGCGGGAAAGTGAAAACGACTTTCGTCTCGTGTCTTAACGACCGGGCGAGGCGGCTCAGGGCTCAACGGATGTCACTCAGTGCCTCCGACCGGAAGGTCCTGCGTTCGATCCGACGGGGGCAGGATTTGCGACACTAACTAGATATAGAGAGATTCATGTAAGAACAAGCAATTTTGACAGCTAGTGCTGGAAACATAACCGAAGGTTCTGTGGTCGTTGTGTCCTTGATCCCATTGAACTCTCCTTCCTCGATTCGTTCGTTTGCAGTTGGCTAACTTGTAAATGGTTTCCACGCTTCCTTTTGTCATGTCCTCGTCCGACGAAAATATAGTGCGCCACGAGAAATAATTGAAATTAGGAAGTGCAGTGCTATGTGCTCTTCTGTAAACATTTATTTCTTTCATACACATTATATGGAATTTACTCTTTGCGTGGTAAGAGTTAGGTTTATTTTAAAAGTCTTGAATGTAAGGTGCGTACTGGTGCTCGTGTTTCCGAACAGCTGCCGCGGCGGAGGGATACTTCTCTGAATTACATGTGATGTTCACTTGTTTAGCGAACTGTCACTTTTGCTTGTTCTTACGTGAATTCTTCTATAGCTGGGTCGAATTCACCTGAGGAAAATTCCAGCGGCCGGCAGCTCTGATCGACTGTTCTCTATGGTTACTCCGACTATCACGAGGCGAATACCGGAGCAGTACCATAACAACCGGGCCACGGACCGCGATCGATCTTTCCTTCCCTTTCTTTGTGCTGTCGTCACCCGTTACACACATACTCACATGCACTACCGCACACACCGGGAGGCCAGTCCGTAGCTTAGAGCTTGTCTCGGCTGCGGCCAACACCCCGCTAGTAGGTCGGCGCCCGATCTGACCCTTAAGCGGGAGAAGATCACCACCGCCCCCGAGAGGAAAGGACTTTCTTGAAGGACGAATGACCTTGGCCGTTGACGCGCCCGGAATCACCAACAACCAATCGATCGCATGTTGTTACTCCATGAATTGCAATGCAGATGTCAGTCTTAAAAAAAATGATATCCTGCATCTAGGAATATCCTTGGCACCATGACGAAGTTCCGGTTAAAATGTGTTTAGTCTGGAAAAGTTAAAGACAAAGTATAGAGCAGAGTATTTTGAATAATAAGCGCTTTGCATCCGTTTTTTTTTAAGAAAATGACAGTGATGAATAGTCAACTACAAGCAAACCGAGCCTCCGAGCGAAGTCTAGATCCTTCTCTTGTCGATGCTCTTTTGGTTCTCAGTGAACATAAAATCACCTTTGTTATAGGATCCTCTTGATCCTGGCTGTGAGACTGTTTCCGTTGCTTCAGTAAAACTGGAGGGCTGTTTCAGTGTTCCAGGTGAGTGATACCATTTTTTTAACGTTTCGTAATTATATCTCGACTCTTATTTGATGTTTCAATACATTTCATATTTCCACTTCAATCTTGTGGTACGTTTCAAGAGGAAAGAAGCCTGTCTTGAGGTGTAAATGTTTAATCCCGAGGCCCTTGCGCCGAGGATCACAATCAACGAGAGCGAAAGAAGCCTTGTTTCTCTCGTGTGACGTATTCTGTTTTTCGCCGTACTTGCGTATGTTGTGAAGGCCCGTCCGTTCATTTGCAAGCCGCCCGCATGCCAGGCTGGGGCGCTAGGCAGCAGGGTCGGAGATGGTCGGCGAGACACTCGCCTGGTTGATAGCTCGCGACTGGTTGCCGATCTCCGGAGACGGAGGTGTGTTCAGATCGTACGCAGTGACAGATGCAGAGACTTCCTTCAGGCAGGGGCTTCTCTTGGTCAGACTAACACTTTTATCTCACTATCTTCATTTGGTTTTGGATAGAGGTTTAATCTCCATTTACATTTTTTTCGGTATATTTTTACCGTGTGTCATTCACTTATCAATGAAGGTACCCATATGCCAAGCACTCCATATTAGTTGTCACTATTATATTTCTTCCTGCTTTGCCCATAATATTGTCTTGCCAATTCCAAACTGTGGACTACTATCTGTTTTTGTGTCGAGTTACGTGGTGATAAATTACTTTCACGTACCGTTCGCAGGCGCAGAGGACTGTCCACCGCCACAGGACGAGGACCAGAAACAGAACGAGGCGATGCCAGTGCGGCGAGGGAGGCAGCGGCCTGCTAGCAGCGCCAGCGACCTCGCTCCTCACAAGCGGCAGCACGCAGCGGAGCGCCGATATCAGTACGACGTGTGCGAAAGGCTTTTAAAGCTTCAGGCACCCTTTTCAACCACAAGCGCACTCACACGGGAGAGCGCCCGTTTTCATGCGACGTGTGCGGAAAAGACTTTTAAACATTCAGGCACCCTTTTCAAACACAAGCGCACTCACACGGGAGAGCGTCCATATAATGCGATGTGTGCGGAAAAGCTTTTAAGAGTCTGGCAACATCACCAAAAACACAAGCGTACTCACACAAGAGACGCCCGTTTTCATGCGAGGTGTGCGGAAGGCTTTTAATCACACAAGCATCCTCGCCAGACACAAGCGTACTCACACGGGAGAGCGTCCCATATGCATGCGATAGGTGTGCGGAAAAGCTTTTAATGAGTCTAGCGACATCACCGAACACAAGCGTACTCACACGGAGAACGCCCGTTTTCATGCGACGTGTGCGGAAATACTTTTTAACCATTCAGCACCCTTTTCAAACACAAGCGCACTCACACGGAGAGCGTCCACATTCATGCGATGTGTGCGGAAAGGCTTTTGCACATTCAAACTACCTCGCCGTGCACAAGGCGCACGCACACGGGAGGCGCCCTTTTTCATGCGACGTGTGTCAAAAAGACTTTTAAACATTCAGGCACCCTTTTCAACCACAAGCGCACTCACACGGGAGAGCGCCCCTTTTTCATGCGATGTGTGCGAAAGGCTTTTAGTGAGTCAAGCAACCTCTTCCAACACAAGCGAACTCACACGGGAGAGCGCCCGTATTCATGCGATATGTGCCGGAAATGGTTTTTTCAACGTCAAACAATCTGGCCATGCACATGCGCACTCACACATGAGTGCCCATATTCATGTATGTGTGCGGAAAGGGTTTTAAACAGACAAGCACCTCACCTTGCACAAGCGCGCTCACACTGGAGAGCGCCCAAAATT
>JAHLJT010006744.1:0-16656 GCA_031308135.1 Acheta domesticus
GAAGTGACCGATACAGTGTTCACTGCCGAGGTGCCGTAATCCGAAAGAAGTTCCAAAATAGCTGCCAGGTCGTTACACAGTTCAGAATATCAGTCCAAATACCAAATAGAAGTTCCAATCACAAGCAGGGTCGATCACAATGAATATCTGTATGGCTCAGTCTTTCCGGTGCGGACGCAATCTCGTAAGTGCCGGCCCGCCCGGCCGCAGCCAGCCCGTCCCCGCCCGGGGAGGGCGAGGGGGGGAGAGGGTGTGCGCTGCCCCTCCATCCCCGCCGCAGCCACCGCCCCGGCGCTGCCGTGGCGCGCCTTCCCGCGGTGACGTGGCGCCGCCGAGGGTATGAGTGGCGGTGGCGTACTTATGTTTTAACCGCCACTACACCCTCCGCGCCCAATTGCGACGCGTACGGTGCAAACCGTACTCTGCGTCGCAGCCTCCTCTGCGGTAGCTGCTGCTCGGGACTCTCCCGCGTGTCCCCTTGTGGCCTCCGCTCGTCTCCGGACGAACCCGCTGCTCGGGATGGCCCGTCCTCCGCCACCGGGCTGCCTCCGCACCACAGCTTCCCGCTGCCCTCGTTCGCTCTCTGCCACCGCTGGTCCCGTCAGCTCTCTCCGACTGCCTCCCTGCAATGACGTTGTATCAGCGAACTGACGCATTACAGCTTCCCTGTATTCGTCCTCTGACCTCGGAGTGTGGTCGTCTACTTCCGCTTTCTCGAAGCGCGGCCTTACTTGCCCCTGATGCCTCATCACTTTCTTATGGAGCGTCCTTACCTCATACATTCTGCAACCATGTATTTTGTGCACCACCCCTGCCACCCACGCTGGTGACGCCTTGAAAGTGGTACAGAATACCTTCTCCCCCACTCTGTACTTGGGAGGGGAGCCCTGTGATGTATATACTCCTCCCCCGGCTGTAACAGGGAGAGGTGGGTCCGCGGCTGGCGCCCATGAAGTAGTTCTGCCGGGCTCTTGCCATCTCGGCCCGGCAGTGCCCTTATGACGCCAGCACCCGCAGCAAGGCCCGGTCCCTCGTGGAGCCGGCCGCTCTCGCCTTACCCATGGCTGTCTTGAACGTCCTCACGAACCTCTCTGCTTCTCCCATTCGACTGAGGATGAAACGGCGGCGCACACATGTGATGAATGCCATTGGTTTTGCAGAACTTCGCGAATTCTCCGGCCGTGAACTGTGCTCCGTTGTCGGTTACCAGAGTCTCCGGCAGGCCTTCCGCCACGAAGATGCGCTCCAGCGTGTCAATGGTTGCTGCTGCTGTGGTGGACCGCATCTCCACTGCAAAAGGAAATTGGAAAATGCATCCACCACCAGCAACCACATGGAGCCCCAAAACGGGCCCGCAAAATCCGCATGCACCCTCTCCACGGGTGCTTCGGGGAGGGCCAGGAGACGAGGTCTTTCCTGGGGGCCGCCTGGTTCACCTGGCACGACTCACACCTGCGTACGAGGTCTTGGATGTCCTCCGACATGCCGTCCCAGAAGCAGTATTTCCTCGCTAACTGCTTCGTTCTAACCAGGCCCCAGTGACCCTCGTGCAGAAGCTGAAGGACCTGTTTCCTCAAGGACTTGGGCACCACCACTCGTGTCGCCTCCTCCGATGCCAACAGTAGCACTCCCGCCTTCAGAGAGAGTCTGTCCTTCCTGGCCCACCATCGCGCATTACTACGCAGCAACCTGGCTGGCCAACCGTGCCGCATGCAGTCCAGCACCCACCTTAGTTCCGGGTCCTTCGCCGTCTCCTCCGCCACCCGCGTCGCATCCACCGGAAAGTCCTGCACCGCTTGCAGCTCCTCCAGATCTAGCTGCAAGCACTCTTCTTCCCCGGCGTCGAACTCCACGTCTGGTCCAGCCGGAAGCCGTGACAGCGCGTCTGCGTTTCCATGCTGCCCTGTAGACCTGTAATGTAATGTGTAGTTGTAGTCTGACAGGAACAGTGCCCAGCGCTGCAGCTTCTTCACAGTACCCTCCGGCAGCTTCTTCCCCGGATGAAATAAGTGGACCAGGGGCTTGTGGTCGGTGATGAGGTGAAATTTGGATCCGTAAAGAAAGTCATTAAATTTGCGTACCCCAAAGACCAAAGCTAAAGCTTCCTTCTCCACTTGAGCATAATTACGCTGATATTTATTCAGAGTCTTTGATGCGAACGCGATGGGCCTTTCCACACCCCATTCATCTTTCTGGGAGAGCACCGCCCCCTCCGTAGTCCGACGCGTCTGCCGCCACCGTTGTCACTCTCCCTGGCCTGAAGTGTGACAACCTGGTCGCCTTCACCATCGCCCTCTTGAGTTTATCCAAAGCTTCCTGGCACGGCTGTGTCCATTGAAATTTAACCCCTTTCTTCTTTAAAGCATTTAATGGCGCCGCGATCGAAGAGAACCCCTTTATAAACTTATTATAATAGTTCACCTTGCCTATCAGAGCCTGTAACTGCTTGATATCCTGAGGTGGGGGAGGTCGAGTATGGCTTTCACATGTTCTTGGGTGGGAGCGATACCATCCTTATTCAAAACATGTCCCAAAAATGTGACCTCATCTTTAAAGAACTCACACTTCTCTCTGTTTACTCTCAGCCGTTGTCCCGCAAAACCGCCAACAGCTTCCTCAGATTCTGCCTGTGCTGCTCCCTCGTGGCTCCCGTGACGATGATGTCGTCTAAATAGTTCACGCATCCCGGCAGCTGCGCAGTTACCTGTTCCAGGCACCTCTGGAAGATCGCGGCTGCCGAGTTCACCCCGAAGGGCAGCCGGTTGAATCTGAACAGTCCCAAGGGCGTGTTGATAACCAAAATCTTCTTCGCCTGCTCGTCCAGGGGGATCTGAAGATAAGCATCACGCAAGTCAATTTTCGAGAAACTTACCCCTCCCGACAATTTCTGGAATAAGTCCTCCGGTCTAGGGATGGGGATTGTTCTACATTAAGCTGTTCATTGACTGTGCACTTGAAGTCCCCGCACAACCGCACCGCACCATTCTGTTTTTTTACCAACACCAGCGGCGTGGCCCATTGGCTGGTGGACACCCTCGAAATGACTCCTTCGGCCTCCCATCTCCTCAATTCTGTTTCTACCTTGTCCTTGAGCGCCCACGGAACTGGCCTCGCCTTGTAAAACCGAGGTTTGCAGCCGTCTTTCAAATCTAAGTGGGCTTGAAAAGTTGAACATTCTCCCAGGCCGTCCTCAAACACTTCCGGAACTCTCTCTCCAATTCTTCCAAAATGTGAATTTCCTGCTCCGCAATGACATTGAGTTCGTCTACAACTCCAAATCCTAACTTGCCAAACGAATCCAAACCCAATATGTTTGTTACGTCATAACGGTCGACCACTATCACTTCCAACCTGGCTTTCTTCTGCTTGTAAGTTGCCCCCACTTCAATCTTGCCCAATGTAGTAATTGGTGTTTTCCCATACGCACTCAGACGTTTACCTACTTTCTCACACTTAGGCGCTCCCAGCTTCTGATATGTGTCCAAGTTTATAAGGGTGGCTGCCGCACCCGAGTCCACCAGAAACTGCACCTGAACTCCGGCTAATTTAATTTGCACTATCAACCGGTTGTGTCCCCGCGCGTCCAGCACCGCGTGCATTGCGTCTACATCCATTTCCTCCTCGGTCTCCCTACGCTGTGCCCGGACTTTCCTCGCGCTCCTACACACTTCCTTGATGTGGCCAACCTTGCCGCACCGAAAACACTCGGCCCTGCGAAACCTACAATCTTCCCTCGCGTGCCGCGTGGCGCAATCCCTGCACGACTTCCAAGTCCGTCCGTTTCTTTCTTTCTCTGCCACGGCCCTGCTCTTGACCCTGCCTTCACTGCCGCGGCCTCGTCTTCCCGCGCGCGACGTATCGCTGCGCTTATCGCTATCGCTGCTACTGCCAGAATCCCTGCTGCTATGCCGCCTGTCACGCCCTTTCGCCTCGCCCGACGCCTTCTGGTCGCTCGAACTCCGCACCTGTGTTACCATTGCTGTGCTCGTCAGCTGCCGCGCCGTCTCCGCGGTCAGCTCGTGAAGTGCCGCTATCTTACGCACCTGCTCCAATGACGGGTCAGCTTCCCTAATCGCTTCTCTACGTATTTCGTCCACCGGCGTGTGCAGAATGACCATGTCTCTTATCAAAGTCTCCGCATAGGATGCACCGCACTCCTCTCTCCACATCGGAATTGACAGCCCTTGGCGCGCCCCACCAAGTCCGTAATCCATTCTGCGTGAGTCTGACCCTCCTTCTTTCTTAACTGAAAGAACGCGTACCTGGCTGCTACTACGTGAGGCGTTTGCGAAAAATGTTTGCTCAGCTCGTCCTTCATCTCAGCCCACTGAACTTCGCTCATTTCCTTGTCCGGGAACAATTTCTTTAACAGGTTCACCGTGGGGGTGCCGACGGTACTCAAAAAGAATGACTTCCTTGTGCTAACGTCTGCCACGCCATAGCATAACGTATGCTGCTCGAACCTTTCTATGTAATCCCCCCATTGTTCTACCTCCGGGGAACGCCGGAAAGGGGGGAGGTGATCGCGTACCGACTGCTCGACTCACCGACTCCAACGTTCTTGCCATTGCCTCGTACCGTTTCTCCATGTCCTCCTGCCGCTTATCCATCGACGCCTGCATCAACTGCAACTGCTGCGCCGCTGCGGCCTCCTGGAGCTGCAACTGCTGCTGCAATAGGCCGACCAACTGTGTTAGGCTCCCGACCTCGCTGCTCTCTTGCTCCGTTTTCCTCGTCGCCATTTTGAAGTGACCGATACAGTGTTCACTGCCGAGGTGCCGTAATCCGAAAGAAGTTCCAAAATAGCTGCCAGGTCGTTACACAGTTCAGAATATCAGTCCAAATACCAAATAGAAGTTCCAATAACAAGCAGGGTCGATCACAATGAATATCTGTATGGCTCAGTCTTTCCGGTGCGGACGCAATCTCGTAAGTGCCGGCCCGCCCGGCCGCAGCCAGCCCGTCCCCGCCCGGGGAGGGCGAGGGGGGAGAGGGGTGTGCACTGCCCCTCCATCCCCGCCGCAGCCACCGCCCCGGCGCTGCCGTGGCGCGCCTTCCCGCGGTGACGTGGCGCCGCCGAGGGTATGAGTGGCGGTGGGCGTACCTATGTTTTAACCGCCACTACAGTATTCACCGTACGAGTATACATCTATTGGACTGGTTGCCGGATTCACATTCTGCTCCGAAATGGGAACTGTCATACGTTTTTTGCATTGGAATGAATTGAGCTCTAGCCTTGCACGGGAGAGGTGGCTCAGAGCATCACTGCAGTCCCTCTGGCAGAGAAAGTCCTAGGATTCGAGTCCTGACAGTGGCAGGATTTTCGACACTAGCTATACAGCTGGACTGAGTTCAGCCGCTGTCTGGAGGAGAATTCCAGCACCAGCTACTTTGATGGGTAATTTTCCGTGGTTTTCTCCAATCACCACCAGGCGAATGTTGGTACTCTAACAAAAGGGCCACGGACCACACAATCGTTCCTGCCTTTTGTTTGGCCTTCCTTCACTCCTTACATCCACACATTTACACTTACATCCACTACACTACTACATGTGACGGAGCTTTGAGCTTGTCCCGACTGGGGCGGTGCTCCGTGGTTGGTGGGAGATTTGCTGGATGTGGAAAACACCGCAAGTCTACATGTAGGTCGGTTAAGGACATAAATTGGGGGATGAAGACACCTTCAGAGGTGATCAATAGTTCATTAACTTCCTCTTGGAGGAAGCGGAATGAATCGAGTGTTATTATTTTTATCTGAATCTTTACAGAAATTAAGGAAGAAATTTTAAAAACTTTTGAAGAGGGGTTTTATGCATTTGAGTAGGGAATGCTGCCTTAGAAATAATATCAAGCGTTACGACTTGATTCATCAGATCGATTATAATTAAATCTGGTAACTTTATAATGAAACTAATATTATAATACTTCTGTCAATACTTTTTCAAGTAACATTAAATCCTGTGAAAGGACGGGGAGGCGGTGGTATTATGTTGAAAAGTTGTTTGTATAATGAAGTTGAAAAGCACATGTAAAAATGTTTTAAATAAAATTCTCGCCGTAGGTGTCACGATAAGCTTGTCTTAATATTAGCAAAACCTAATTTAATCACTTTATTTTGTACAATGAGTTTGCTCGACGTACTTCTCATCCATTAACACTTTGCTTTTTTCGAGAGATATTTTACAACGAATGGTAATATTTGTATTTCGTCCACTTTCAAAATAATTTTTAATGAAACATTTAATTTATTCTAAGTACTGTAAGTAATTTCATGTATTTTCGCTTCGTTTACACTTCGGATATAAGATCCGAATACTGGGCTCCGACCTATTGTGCATATATGTGCTCATACAACATGCCTGATTTTACAGTGCACTTGAACGTTAAAACAGAAAACCTCAAAACACGCGTTGGGTCTCGTGACTCTGAAAACCACAAGAAGGTATATTTTAGCTCGCTTCGTACTCTAACAAAACCTCTCTTTAGCACAATTCACCTCAGCCTTATTCAGCACGACAATGAAGGTGAACCACGTCGTGTTGGTCGGAAACAACGTCACCGTACAGCGTTTCCAACTTAACTTTCGGGACGCCCCGCGCCCACCGCCAACTCGCTCGCTCTTCCGATGGCCGCGTGACGCGGAAAGCGTGGCACGCGTGACGAACGCACGCATCGACGACGCAGGATGTTCGCTTTCGCAGCGTCATCTCAATGCAGCAGACGAGATCCCGCGGGCGGACGTGATTCTAAATGCGTCAGACTGCGTACGTGACTTATCTGGCCACATCCTCTCCAGAACGAGTTTGTGTAGTCTGTAGATACTAGGCTGTCTGGAATACGCCGTGGTCTAGGCATAGTTGTCAATATTTTGCGCGCGATACTGCGTCCTTCCTCAGGGCAAAAGGTTGAGGAAGGTCCCAGGATAACGGCCGAAACTTGACATCTGGACATGGTGTCTTCCAAGAATATACAGCCGAGGAGGTCTCCGTATCCATTATGTATTCTGTTTCTCGAAATAAGACTTAGTGAACACGACGATAATGATGATAAATCAAGATGACTCTTTCCGATAATTGATCGATACCTTCACCAGGAAGACCATACATTTTAACCGAACAATTCAATAATATGCATAATGATAACAATTACAACCAAAATAAAACTGTTCTGATACATTGCATACGAATGAAAATGAGGTTTTTGAGATTAGAGTACTGAATTTCATGTCCGAATTCCCGGTGATGAAATACTCTTACAAAGGAAGAAAGCCACTGCGAACTAAATGTCTCAATGAAATCATACAAATATGCAAAATAATTTATCACGATCGCTTCAATAAAAAGCTAACAGCGCGACTACCGCGACGTCTTCAACTAATGACCTCTTCAAAAATCAGACTGGGGACCCTCAAATGTAAAAAGATGCAATAATTGATTAGGGTGGGAGAATAAATGCGTTAGAATATAATGGTACTTGTCACTTTCAATTGCATTCATTAATTAGAGGCAAGCTGTGCATTTTGTTGTTACTGGCTGAAAAAGTCAAAAGATAAAAATTCTGTAAACGCAATCATTCATAATTCAATTTGGCTGATTTTAAGAACAGGGTTCGGCTCACTAAAACAACGGCGCACGGTTCACTTGCGCATGGTTCACTCGCGCAGACCACGAGAATGATCACTCAGGGAGCGGGAAGATGCCTTTGTATTGCTTTGTGCTTGCATTGTGAGGTGTGGTGCGAATGTGTAATGGAGAATTACAATGGTTTATTTTTCGCGGATTTGCGTAAACATTTAAGGTGAGTGTTTGCATAAAATGCGTTGGTAATTATGCGTTGGACAGACTCAAGGATGTTTTATGTTAACGCGAGGGCCGAAGGCCCGAGCCTCGTCCTCAACTTGGACACGGGTAGCGAAGCGTCACGATTCCACACGAAAGTGCGTTGGCCACGTGGCCGTGTGGCCGGGCACACTGTGGCGGCGCGCGACGAGTGACTCCTTCGGAACCGAATCGTGCGCGTCAGTAGGAGCCGAACCCTGTCCTTGAAATTTACCTTCAATTAATTGTTTTTACAAGAATACGTCGAACTATTTTCTACTTTCAGCATGGTTTTCGTGAGTTTCATCACTACATATTGCTGACCAGGTCTTCTAATAATTCTTTCAACCTTTTTCTGTTCGACCGACATCTCTTCTTCCACCTATTGTATTAATATGGCTTCTGTTGCTTCTTCCATTATTCATTTCATTCTACAATTATTTTTTTCATGGCGAACTAATTTCGGTTCCTACGTTGATATTTACTTTATCCATAATTTCATATTTTGTAGCCCATCTGAGAAACTCCTTTTCACTTGTTTCTAGTGTTCTTTCACCTGGCTGTGACTATTCGCCGTGCCGTGTCCGAAAAGTTCAGAAGAAACACAGGAATCGCTCATCGTAAAACATGTGGGGATTCCCTTCCGTTGTATATAAACACTTTTACTCACATACACATTTCCTTCCGCACTTCCGAATGCCAACGGGTGACACGAAGACTCCAAACAGTCAAAAGTAAATGACGTAGATGGTACTTCCCTCATATATCACGTCACTTTCTACCGTTTTTTACGATAAGTATGAGAATTATATAAGGTAAATAAAAGAAATTAAAATATTTACTTCTGTAACTTTTCCATCATATCCTAATGATCTTCCTTGCGGGGTCAAAACAAGTTTTGTTTGTCTCTGAAGTGATATTCGTGATTAGAAGAGTTCAACATCAGTTCGGTGGAAAAGAATAATACCTACTCTTCCTTTGAAGGTGCAAGTAAGAAGCAACTTTGTGTGTTTAAATAGCAACATTACATCCAAAAGACTAAATTCACTTTAAATGAAAGGAAAATTGTCAAAATAATTATTACAAATTTTTTGGTAAGTGAAAAGTTAAATTTCATCAAATTCGCATACTTTTGAATAGAAAATGTTAAAATTCTATATATGTATCCAAATTTTCTTTTGTATTTAATCCTTTATTATTGGCAGACTGCAATAATCTGAAAATGTACTTCAAATTGATTTAATTACTTTCGATTTTGTTTTAGTAGATAAGATTCTAGATGCATTTTCAACTTGAATAAACTTTCTTAGCATTTTTTAATTGGCAAGGAATTCCTTTCCGAATAGCTAGACTTGAAATCCAACCTCCGAATAATGGATTTAGCAGACGAATTGCAGTTATCGATCTACATACTATAAATATTTCCTCGGGCAGCGAACCGGAAAATAAAACTTTTTACCATAAATCGTTTCGTTAGCCACATCCTTTTTGGCGTTATCTCGAACGTGAAGTCAAGAAGAGGCGAGGCCAAACCCAATCCGGGTTAAAGCGGCATCAATGGAAGAAGGGAAGGAAGGATATCAAGTGCTTTGAAGATAACGAATATCATCTTTTGTTTACTTTTGCATGCATTTGTCTGTATCATTAAGTATGGCGTTCAATTGCATCGACAATAACTTACAGTCATGTAAGTTTTCGAGAGGAATTTCCTCTTGAGTGAATTCCGGGCGACAACAAATCTTTGCAAAACATCCGGGAGCGCGGGAAACGGAGATTGTTAACAAAATCCACAAATTGTGGAATCAGAAAATACGCGGCTTTGGCCCTATAGATATGGCTATAATTTTTTAATTTATAACTGGAAATGTCAGCAAAGAAAGAAATTTCCGCGGTTAAAAAGGACTGGTTCCAGTTTCATTCACTGCAATTAATACACACCGGATTGTGCGAATTGTGATAAGACTTTTTCTGTACTAACAAAGGACCTAGCAGGTAGATAAACTGCATACCTTACTAACTTTGTGGTCATAAATAACACAAAGTTTTTTTCAAATATCGAACCAACCTAAAACAAGACATTAAAAATGAGGAATTCGAAAGGGACGATTTTAGAATTGATTAGACTTTCCTGTTCATAGATGAACACAGATCGGTGTGAAGCACGTAAAAGAGAGTTTGCCGATCCCCGGTGGCCGAGATCACTATAAGACAGTACAGTCCGATTAAAATAAGTTGGTGATTGGCAGTTGGCTTTCTGAATCATACAATATGAGTGTATGATCTGTTTACTTTCATAAGTATTTATTTCAAGTGTTTACGGTCCGATTAAAATAAGTTGGGTGATTGACATCGGGGGAATGAATGGGAGTGACGTTGACAGTTTGGGTACCACTGAGCACATGTTCCCGGGACACGAAGATAACACTTGAAATAATACTTATTAAGTGACCAAATCATACACTCATATTGTATGAAGCTACAACTTCAAAGTGGAACTGTCAATCACCAACTTATTTTAATCAGACCATAGTTTTGTATCCCGGGGACACGAGCTCAGTGGTACGCAACCTGTCAACGTCGTCGCTTCTTTCTAAACGCAACTGTAATCACCAACTTATTTAATCGGACCATAGTATCGTAGCAATCCCGACCGAAGGTTCGCGGGTTCGAGTTCACCTCAGGCATGGTTTATTTGTGTTTGTTCCTTCACCTCCTATCATCACCATATGTCATCTTCACAGTTACCATAATGTTAAACCCAATGGTGGTCGCTAATGACCTAGATGTTGATGCGACCTTAAATAACAAAAAAAAGAGTTTCTACGGAAAGTCAGTAATTCGTAAGGATTGTCCACTTGTATCAAAAGAAAAATTATATCCTAATGGCTACATGCATAAATTTGAAATAGAAATGTAATAATATTCTGAAGAGGTTGTCATAGTAGATGACGACAATGATGGAACGCAAACCTTTTTCTTCCACAGTGCATCGTTTTTAGATAACATAATAATTATTAATCGTTATCGAATATATATATATATATATAATATATATATATATATATATATATATCAGTATTTTCGACATCAGTATATCTTATATGATATATATGATATACTGATATATACATAACATACTAGTAGGAAGGAAACCTTTAAGATTTCGCTTCCATTACCAACTTAGTTTCACAACGTGATCTGTGTTTGATAGTTTATTTCCAATGCGATTGTAAAATAGAAACTGGAAGGGAAAAAAACAACCGGTTATCAATAGTAAAATAACTTCTAAATGAACGGTCGAGTAGCAAGGACGGATAGGAGTTATTCATTACGAGGGAGAAAATCTGGAGAATGAATTTATTCTGGTAAGTGAAGTAGTATTAACAAGGCACCCTTATTTTCTAATACGAATTGGAACATTTTAATAGTGCATGAGTCGCGTTGCGATTAGAAATACTGTTTAATGAGTATAATGGCCATATTTTATGGATATACTGATAACTAATAATATAGAACCCCATGTTTGAAAAGGGTAACTGAAAGTTTCGAAAAAGAGCAGTGGGACAAAACTTCCCTTATAGAGAATACTAGGTAATGTAGTCGAGACAAAGCCTTAAATTTAATTAACTGTTAAAGATCTTTACCCTACTTAAAAGTTGCAAAGTAGTATTATATAAACCAATGTGTCTCACTATGTTTTAGATACCTAGAAGCAATGTTGCATTATTAGTTTAGCCTGCGTGAATGAAGAGTAAATTGAAAACAAATGGAATCGTAAGGAATTCAGTAACATCTTAAAATTATCCATTATTCGTCCTAAATAAAAAAAAACAATAAGGATTTTAATACGATACTGTTGTCAAAAAACCTTAAATCAGAAAATTCATTGAAACTTCTGCAGAAGTGAATTACAAAGGGCCTTATCTTTGAGTGACGTTTGTATTGTTCACAGTATGCTCATTGTTCTCCAGAGATTTATTGGATTCACTTAAAGGGGAGATTGTATTTTACGAATTGTATTAAAAGGTTTACGGTACGTATTTTTCTGGTCGACTGTTCGTTTAACTTCCTACCTCAAAGCCTTCTTGCCAGCAACGTATTTAGTAATTGAGCCCCATCCTAGCTGAAAAGCTAGTGTCGAAAATCCTGCCACCTACCAGACTCGAATCTAGGACCTCCCGGTCAGAGAGACTGCAGTGACGTAAGTTGATGCCCTGAACCATCACTCGCAGTGTCTAGTTCGAGTTATCATAGTTCGAGCATAGTAGTTTCGTAATATCACAGTTAGAGTTATTGCAGTTCGAATTATCGTAGTTCGAGTTATTGCAGTTCGAGTTAATGCGGTTTGCTTTATTGCAGTTCGAGTTATCGTAGTGCAATATATCATAATTCGAGTTATCGCAGTTTGAGTTATCGTAGTCAAAGTTCGAGATCCGTTGTTCGAGATATTTCAAATAATGCGTGAAGCAATATTTCGTTCAAATCATTGATAACATCAAATTCATGATACGTCAACATATCATCGAATTTCAAGAATTCATAACGAATTTAAATGACCAAATATTTACCACCCCATTACTGAGGCTGATCGGTGTTGACGGGATGAGTACCAACTCGTTATCCTCTACGCGTTATCCTCAATGCGCCTGGAGGCCTCTGTGCGAGCAGAGCCGGATTTCTAGATAGACTAAGTAGGCTGCAGCCTAGAGCGGCAAAGTATTAGGGCGGCAGTTTGGCAATTTATTCAAATTGAACCCGGATCTTCAATTACGCAAATCATAGTCATTAGCATTAAAGTATAAAAATATATTTAAAACGTGATCTCTGATCTCCAAGAACTTCGAAACCCATTTTATTTTGAATTCTTGAAAGACTTCAGTGAAAAACAAGTAGAAGAATTAATGTTATTATGTAATTTATTGTGTAACCATTAAAACTAATTTTATCTAACCTAAATGAAAGCTTTTGCGCTCTAATGCAGATCTAAAGATAAAACAAGTATGAACTTACCGTTTGTTGTATAAAACAAACGTATTATTCTACTATGGACAAAAAAGGAAGTGGCAAATGGACTTTAGCCTACAGGCGGCATACTCTTAAATCCGGCCCTGTGTGCGAGACGAAGCATTGCTCAGCGTCGTCGGCACCTCAGCGCACCGCGCCGTGCCGCATCGGGGCCGAGAGTTAATCGGGCGGCGCTCGCCACGCGACGTGTTAAGCAGGCTAATGGCATCCCGCAGGCCGCGCCGCGTCGTCCGCAGTTGTAAAGCTCGGCGTTGAGGGGGCGTGTTAGCATATTTTAGCCCCAACACCCCGTCCTCTCCCTCCCCCCCCGCTCCCCCCGCCTCTAACATTCCCCCCCCCTAAGCCCGCCCCGCCCCGCTCCGCCCTGACCCGTCCCGCCCCGCCCCGCCCCGCCCCGCCAGCCCGCGCCCGCTCCGCCTTGCCCCGCCCCGCCCCGCTCCGTCACGCCCGCTGCGCATCTGATTTAGGATCGCGAGGGTTACGTGCGTTTCCTGAGCCTCGCGCTTCGTTGTTTTAACGAGGCGAGGGTGGTAGAACGGATTTGGGTTTGATGACGATGAATGAACCGCCGTCGCGTCGGTCCTTTCGTAGTTCGCGGAGCTGCACAGAGATAGCGCTATTGCAAAGATTTGTCTGCCATCTTTCGCAGCGGGTCAACTATGAGTTCGCAGCGAGATGCTACGCTTGTGTATGGGCAAGATACACGAGAGCTTGTCACAATGTTTTTTTTCCTTCGGAGATAAAAAAGAAACGAAAAAATAATAAAAACGGTGAAAATGCCCGTTAAGAATTCCTTGATTACTTAGTTTATTGGTGTTTTACGATAAATTTTATTCTCTTGAGTTATATCTGCAAATCAATAAATACTAGAATTATTGAAAGTTAATAAAACCCATAAATGCTGAAGAAATATTGTTTTCTCTTGTGTCATTTATTAAATACACCTAAATAATTATTAACTGAATATTAATAATTGAAGCTCTGAGATATACCGTTGACAGGAAGACAAAAAACAAATATTATAGTATAATATATAATACTCCTGATAATACGTAGTGTTGCTTCTGTAAATGTCAAAATATTTTACGACATAGTTCAGAAAATTTGCAATCTTAATTATCATTTTACTTTTCGATTTCTCAAATATGTCTGATTGTCCAACGACCAGAAAAACAAATTATTGTTTCTTAATAAAATTTATATAAGTATTATGAATTTAAACAATTGTAAGCATCGTAAAAAATGTTTCTATTACTTTCTGGAACAACTGCGTCAGAGACTTTTGCCGCAGATTTCTGTACTTAAGATTCAAATCACATTAATACAAAACTAACCAATGAAATATTTCCATTGAACCGTGAAAATATTCCCATTTTCTACAACTGTTATGCTCTATCTTCATAAATAAATGCAAACGTTACTTCCAAGGAAATGACTTTATAAGCACCAATGGTATCAATTTATTTTTTAACAAAATTCTTCTTTTATGATTTCAGCATCTCCAAATTCACTTTTGTGTGTGTTTAATGAGAACACACTTTTCCACGCATTGCACTGATATACGAGAGTATTTTATTTGTTGTTCTTGAGCAATGTCCGGGCTATTCTACGGAATAATGGAATACCATTTTGTGTGGTTTTGTTCAGTAGCAGTTTTGCTGCTACAAGCCAAGTTATTGCTCTATTCACACAAGTCGAAATGGTAATACGGTGGCACTCAAGTGACACATAGTTGAATGTTGTCAAGAAGACTTATTGTCTGGTACTTGGATAAAAAAAAGAATTGGCAGCAAAAAACATTTTTCAGACTTTCGATAGTACACATTTTTATATTACAAGACAAGAGACATCAGTATTAATCAGTCCCAATGTATCGACGACATTTTAAGGGAAATATAATATCTATTGAATTGTGAGCATCGACACCAGTAAATTTTCGAAATTTCCATTCCCGATGTAAACGCCCATCCATTGTTGGGGTCGTATAGTACGCGTCATGCGCTTAGAATATTAATTGCCGTTACTAGCAAGAGAGGTAAATCGTGGTGAAACGCGCAAATCATGAAAGGAAGGTACCCCAAACGAGTAAACGAGAGAGAAAGGTTCGCCAGATCCGTGCCAAACGCAAGGATTTGAAAATGATGTCGGAACGTGTGCGCCGTCCATCCACAACTGGGCAAATGAAGCGGCGGACGTGATTGGAGGCACTTGGTAAGAGGTGTCAATTAATTCCGACATATTCAGTGAACAGCGTAACAATCCGAGGCTTAATGAGGCGCGCTGAGCCGATTTGACGGGTTGATACTTCGTCACGCGTTATCCGAGGGAGAATTCCCGCGGGCTGTACAGAGGCGTCGTCGGCACTCCGGGCGAAATCCCTCCGAACAATGAGAACGAATCTAGATGGATAAATGTTTCGAAAGAATGTATCAAACGTTTTTCAAAAATTTTCTTTGGAAAATTCTAGTGAATATCATTCAAAAAAAATGTAATTCGTAAGGTATTTTACATATTTTATCCTATTTTATTTCCCTGGTCATTCATAAGTTGCTATTATTTAAAAAATAATATGCAAATAAGAAAGCGAATATTTAATTTTTTTTTTTATTTGAATAAGCTTTATCTGAGTACCTGGTGACTATGGTCTGATTGAAAGAAGTTGATGATTGACAGTTGCAAATGGAAGGGAGCGGCGTTGACAGGTTGCGTACTACTGTGCACGTGTTCCTGAGACACGAAAATAAACTTTCGAAATCAATACTTATTAAAGTAACCAAATCATACACTCATATTTAATGAAATAACAGCTTTAGAAGCACAACTGTCAATCACCAACTTATTTTAATCGGACCATACTTGACGATTCCAATTCAAGAAAACGCATACGCATACGCACATTACTTTTTTTATTAACATAATTTTTGTAATCTTGGAAGTATGTTTTGGAGAAGGTGTTTTGTTTTTCAGACAGGGGTATCTTATATGGCATACACTCACGGCAGATCTTCCAGCCATTTACGAGCCCCAAATTTTGAATCAAAATTTGACAAGCAAAAAATATTCAAGATACAAAGAAATAGGAAAATAAAATTATAATTTAAATTTACTAAAATAAAAACAGAAGGAAAGATGTATGATTTATTCCGTAAAAAAGATACACGGTGACACAAATAGGATGTTTAAATATATGGTGTATATTTAAATGCCAACAACATTTTCATGAAATGCTTGGGTCCAAATTGTACTTTTAGCCAGAAATAATGTTTGTGTGCAAACTGTTGAATGTGTATTTTCCTAAAATACGGTAATGTCTATGTGCCAAGAATATATTGCCGTGCAAATATAAATCTCCACGACAGAATACTTATTAGTCTATCAGTCCTCTATAGTCAGTTTGGTCCCATTGATCCCAAAATCAGTGTTGAAGATTGCATTGATTATTGATCAGGAATTTTCTTTTACATTGTGATTAAGTGCATTTTTAGGACATGCAAATCGATAGTACGCGTGTCGTGTATTACGAAACAACGCTTGAGTGATGGGATATAGGGAACATTTGGTTTCCCAGCAAAATTTATTTGGGCAGAATAACCAATCTAAAGAGCGTGGGCGTTGTAACTTGTTTGTTGCAAGCCAGCCCGAATGTGAAAATTGGCTAAGTAGGTAAAGAAGTCCTTCCCCTTGAGTCACATAAAATGGTACTACTTACTGATTGCTGAGGCCACAGATGAGTAAAATAAATTCATTTGAATATTTAGATTATAGTGTTACTAGTTATTGAATTATTGTTGTATTTCATTGCCTCCCCCTCTTA